>LR812519.1:61778332-61876331 GCA_903798195.1 Danio kyathit | reverse complement strand
GTTCATGTTAGCAAAAACTTTACCTTACGGTAAAGTGTGACTGTATATATTATATATACATATTATAATATAATATAACATATAATACAATATAACATATAATATAATACAATATAATATAATATTATATTATATATATATATATATATATATATATATATATATATATATATATATATATATATATATATACATACAGTTAAAGTCAGAATTATTAGCCCCCTTTCAATTGTTTACAGTATGTCTGATAATATTTTTTTTCTGGAATAAGTCTTATTTGTTTTATTTTGGCTAGAATAATTTTTTAAAAACATTTTAAGGTCAAAATTATTAGCCCCTTTAAGCTAGATTTTTTCCCGATAGTCTACAGAACAAACCATTGTTATACAATGACTTTCCTAATTACCCTAACCTGCCTAGTTACCCTAATTAACCTAATTAAGCCTTTAAATATCACTTT
Source organism: Danio kyathit (assembly GCA_903798195.1). NCBI lineage: Eukaryota > Metazoa > Chordata > Actinopteri > Cypriniformes > Danionidae > Danio > Danio kyathit. The sequence goes on along the minus strand of LR812519.1, from coordinate 61,875,871 downwards.
AAGCTGACATTTATCTAGTATCTTGAAAAATATCTAGTCAAATATTATGTGCTGTCATTATGGCAAAGATAAAAAAAATCAGTGATTAGTTAGTGAGTTAGTTAGTTAGTTTAATCCCAAAGAACATTCAGTCTTATTATGATTAGCAAACATATTAATAATAATAAAAAGCAAATACTAATATGATTAAAAATAACTTATAATAAAAAAGTTAAGTAATATTATCCTCAACATCAATTAGTATATTAGTAGATACAGTATCGTATATTATTGTATTGTATAGAAATATATAACTATATACTGTAGTAACATTTAGAGGTAGATGCAAATAAAAGAATTCAAGTCAATTTTCTGCATTGAGTTTAAAATAAAAAAATAAAACACCTTTATTAAAGCTCTAAATCTGATAAGCTATCGTAAACCAAAAACATGTTGTTATTAAACAACTTATATATTATATAATATACACACAAACTCCTGTGTTAGTGTATACCTATATACATTACATTTATAATCAGTTTATTAAAATACTACAATTACTATTGTATAATACTATTACACAACATTTAATATTTATCACTAGATACATTTACAGTAGTCAACATTTGAAGTGAATAATTGCCTTTCTTCCTCCTCCATTCGGCCCCTTTACTTTCTCTTTACTTTTAAAGAGCGCGCACTCCACTGAAGACATCCATTAGCCTACATAATTAATGTCATTTGTTAAGCGCAAAGATTTGTTTCAAAACTATTTCTAAATTTAGTTTTAACTTCCAGCAAATGAATAAATAAACAATAATAAAGAAGTGTAGTCAAAAAAACATTCAAACACACGTTGTATGCCCCATATGGTCCAAAACCTGACAGGTAGACAAATCTAAGCTTGTTTTTATTCATTCATTCATTCATTTATTCATTTTCTTGTCGGCTTAGTCCCTTTATTAATTTGGGGTTGCCACAGCGGAATGAACCGCCAACTTATCCAGCACATTTTTACACAGTGCATGCCCTTCCAGCCGCAACCCATCTCTGGGAAAGCTTGTTTTTATTAAAACAAATATAAATATGCATATAATAAATGATACTACTACTAATAATAACATTATACAATGCAAATTGTCATGAATAAACCTAAAAAGCCCACCCGAGATGAAGAAGGCATGGAGGTAGTGGTTTTTATATTTATGTAGAAAATTATTTTTGTAACATTTTAATCCTTTTATTATTTTTCATTTGTAAAGATATCTGTGTATTAAGCAATGTGTAAGCGTTTAAGGCACACAACTAACGCGCTCTGCGCTGGACTTTAGACCTGCTTTCAGCTGGTCAATTGCACAGACTATTTTAGTTCCTCAAAATAGCAACGCGCCAACAATGCACCTTAACACACCTCTTTTCTAGACCGGCACACTTATGAGTCCACAAAGTGGTGCAAATGAAATTACTATTTAAACAACGTGGCGCAAAGCGGGAAAATTAGGGTTGCGCTGGTCTGAAAATAGCAACAAATCGCGCCAAACGCGTCTTGCGCCTTATTGCGCCGGGTGTATGATAAGGTCCTCAATGACATGTTGTATTGTATTGCACTGTAAAAAAAAAAAAAATTGCTGACCTAAATTTTTGTTGAATCAAATGAACTTTTCTAGTCACAATCAAATCAAAGTAAACTTAAAAAAAATGCATCCGAAACCTGATTAAAGTATTCAAATAAGTAAAACATAAAAAAACATGTGTTGTCATGACTTTGTGTCATATCATATTTTGTACAGTGCATATTTTACAGTTTAGCACAACAGCCTTACGTTTCTGAGCTGAAAGAGAGAAAGTGTCACAGTTGTGTCATCCAGAAGGAAACTTCTGTCCCGGCCCTGACCAAACGACTCGCCGTCCTCCAAAATTAACCTACAGCAAACACATTCGACAGTGATGATGAGCTAGCTGAAGGCTAACACAAACCTAAAACATCATCTGCACTCTAAAACAGTCCTAAAGCTGACATCGTGTGAGAATAAGAGATGCATGTGTACTTGGGAAGGGTGCAGATGGGTGGTTTGGACTGGATGATCTCCTGATTGGTGAGCTCTTTCTCCAGATCTCCTCCTGCCAGACACCACAGGTGATAAACCTCATCTATGGCTCTCTCCGACAGGTAGTTCTCTCCATTATCTGCACAACAAAGCAACACAGTCATGTACGTTCATTTTAGAGCTAAAACCAAGGCAACCCGGGGTGTTGAAATATAATTGGCTAAACTGGCATTGGGCGGGTTAAATGACCAAAACAAAGACAGAGGTTCCGGCAGTAGCGCACATGCTCAAAGCAGAATATCGGACTTCAGCATTGTTTTTCAGATAAACAAGTATGCCCATGTAGCACGTTTCTTAAATATCTGCAAACATATTATGGTGTTTTCATGTTTTAGAAGAGTAAAAAAACGTACATGCAGCACCTTTAAGTGCTAGAGTAAGGAGTTAAAGTTAAGTGTCTGGTGCATATAGCGAAAAGACTGTGTTTTCTGTCTTTTCCATAAGAGACGCACCTCTACAGAGTTCACTGATGTCGTCAGGAAGCTGTAAATAAGCACATCGTGGCGAGGCGGAGAACAGACGCACAAGACTCTGATAGGGAGTATATTGAGATGAAATGCTCTCAAACACAGCGTCTCCCAAAAGATCAGCAGGGGTGGGTCTGAAGCACAGAAACAATAAGCAACGACATAAATAAGTGCTATTCATTAACCGTACATTTGCTCTGCTCTGTTTATTTGGATATCTATTAATATTAACACACAGGAAATCAATTCCAGTGACATGACGATTCAGTTAGACCAACTATTGATTCAACAATCGAGATATAAACCAAACAAACAATAAATTACAAACAGCACTTCTCTATTGAAGCATATCAGTAGGAATATTCAATTTAAAATGTAATGTGCAAAATGGCAATGCAATATGTAAACTAGGAATGTATTTCTGCATTTAAATTAGCCTTTTTCAAAATGTGTGCAAAAGTTTGGTGCAAAATGAAAATTAAATTATCTAATTTACATTTGCCCATTCCAACCACAGTTTTATAAAAATGTAAAAAATTTTATTGGAAATTATTCTCCAACATACGGACATAAAAATAGGTTTAAAAGTGATTTTATATTATACATTGCATATTAAATGCAAGTGACTAATGTTTCAAATACCTTTTGTGAAAATAAGTTGTCATTCAGCTAAATAGATATATTTATACAAAAACAAAATAACACTTATTTTGACCTGTACTAATAAAAATGTGAACCTGGACCAAATAAAAGTCATAAGTGTCAATTTTTTGACATTAGGATAAAACTAAGATTCAACTATTTGAAAATCTAGAATCTGAGGGTTAAATGAATAAATAAATAACATATTGTTATACTATTTAAACTTATTATTATTATTATTATTATTATTATTATTATTAATAATTATTATAAATCTGGACTTTGATGGTCAAAAATTTTAAATAAATAAAGCAAAATAATAATAATAAATATTATTAATAATAATAATGATAATAAATAAATAAATAAATAAATCCTTTAAAGTATATTATTTTCATATATTTAACGTAGACATGTTACAAAATGTCTTCATGGAACACTTTTAAGTATGTTGGCTTGAGAAATTATTTAAACTTATTATTATTATTATTATTATTATTATTATTATTATTATTATTAGTGGTATTAGTAGTAAGTAGTATATTATTATAAACCTTAAATCTGATAGTAAAAAAAATAATAATAATAAAACTAAATAAATTAATAAAAATTGCTTTAAATGTTGTCCAAAATAAGTTCTTAGCAATGCACATTACTAATCAAAAATTCCGTTTTCATACATTTAGAGTAGAACACTTACCAAATATCTCCATGGAACACTTTTTTTACTTAATATTACATTTTTACTATAAACACTATTTTAATAAATTTTAAACGATTAAGGCAAGGCAAGTTTGTTTATATAGCACATTTCATACACAATGACGATTCAAAGTGCTTTACATTGTAATAAAGAAACATAAATACAAGTATAAGAAATAAAAACAACACAGAAAAAAAAAATTAAAAATCTGTCAAAACAGGTTTTAAAAAAATGTAAAAAAGACATAATAGTGCGATCTTAAAAATGTATTGCTGACAATGAGTCTTCTACAGCGTGCAAAATAAGTATTGAACACAGCACCATTTTCCTCAGAAAACATATTTCTAAAGGTGCTGTTGATTTGAAATTTTCACCAGATGTTGGTAACAACCAAAGATATCCATATATGCAAAGAAAACAAATCTAATTAGTTTACAAATGAAGTTATGCATAATAAAATGAAATGACAAAGGGGAAAAGTATTGAACGCATGAAGAAAGGAAAGTATAGGAAGGCAGTGAAAGCCCAGACAGAAGCTGAAATCTCTCAGTAGTTCTTCAGCAGCCCTCCGCCCTTCCTCATTGTGAAATTAATATTAGCTGTCCATCATCTACATTATCAGACGATGAAGATGAAACCAGAGAAAGAAAATCAAGCTAGAGAATGGCCCAGCCAATCACCTGACTTGAATCCAATAGAAAATCCAAAATAAAGATCAGATTTGATAGAAGAGACCCACAGAACCATCAAGATTATTACACTCTGTTGAATCACACCTGAGCAACGCATGTGACTTCATTCTCCATATGAGAAGCGTCTTTAAGCTGCCATCACCAAAAAGCCTTTTATATAAAGTGTTAAATACATTTCAGTAGTTCAGCGCTTTCTCCTTGTGTTATTCCATTGTTATTACACAGAACTCAATTTTCAGATTTTTTTTTGTTTTGTTTTAGTTTTATGTTTATATTGTTTGGGTTTTTACTAAAATCTGGTTCAATTCCATGTCAACAGCTCCTTTAGAAATATTATTCCCAGGGAAAAAACATGATGTGTTCAATACTTATTTCCCCTGCTGTAAGCATGAATATGTATTACTATTATTATTAAAGAATATTTATTTCTATTATTATTAAAAATCCCTGAATACAGTATTTTATATTTTAATTTGTAATCAAAAACCACGATTGTTAAACTATTGTCACAGCAAAAGTCATTTTAGTGGGTGTCTTTTGCAAATCACGCTAAAAAACTATGATGTCATTATTTAAAAATTACGAAACAAGACAAATTGTACCCATCAACCCTTCAGACTGCATGAAAAGCTTTGGAAGATGAGAGTGTTTCTTTCAATAAAGAAAGGATGAAGCATGTGGACAGGTTACCTTTTTGAAGGGAGAAACGTCAGGCATTTCCTCAATAAAGCCTGCACGTTTTCAGGCAAATCCTGGGAAAATGACGGAGACAAGAATATTAGTCAAGCATCAAACCCGGCCAAACTCTGATAAATCCGCACTATCTGTCATTCCCGCTCTAAACTCTACTGAAAAACCAGGTTTTATGAGGACATTTGGAAGACGTAAGCCGTTCCACTAGTGTGTGTTCAGCGTCAGGCTAAGACGAGGTTATCTGAGAGGTTTACAAGTAAACATTTTAAAGCTAAACCCCCTTGAGATGAAACCTCTGAGATATAGCAGTTGTTACTGTGATGTTGATTGTGTACTTTTCTGTCCTGTGGTAAAAGCTTTAGGTAAAAAATAAACCACATAATTGAAGTCAAAATCATTAGCCCTCCTGGTTCTTTTCCAAATATTTCCCAAATGATGTTTAACAGAGCAAAGAATTTTTCACAGTATTTCCTATTATATATTTTCTTCTGGAGAAAGTTTTATTTTTTTTATTTTGGCTAGAATAAAAGCAGTTTTTAATTTTTTTAAACCGTTTTAAGGTCAATATTATTTAAAAATAAATAAAGATAAAAGAAATCAGAAGATGAGTTAGAAATGAGTTATTAAAACTATTATGTTTAGAATTGTGTTGAAAAAGTCTTCTCTCCTTTAAACAGAATAAAATATACAGCGGGGCTAATAATTCTGACTTTAGCTGTATATCTCTGTAAAGAAAGGAAAGTAGGAAAAAAGATGAAAGACTGTCCACAAAGATGAACAAACTGACCTTAATTGTGTCTATGCACCCGTGTTCCTCGGCTAATACTGTAATGATGTCGTCCATGCACCCTGTTGAGGAAACATTGTATTACAATGGGAAATGGAGAGAAAGACATAATCTATTCGATACGTGAACATACCTAAGGTGATGATGAACTTCATTCTCTCGCTAATGTCTATGTTCTGCAGAATCTGCCTTCCCTATTGGACAACGCAAATCACATGACAACACAAAGCAAATCAGAATCACTGTGGGCTCACAGTAAATCATCAAATTGACCAAATTTACTTTCATCTATCATTTTTTTCCATCAATCCATCTGTTCTTCCATCTATCCACCATAAATTGTAATGAAGTTATTTTTTTATCAATTTTTCCATCCATCCTCCCTTCCATCCATCTATGTTTCTTTCCATCTCTCTTCTATATCCTGAAATCAATTTGAAAGTAGACTCCTTTCATATATCTATTCATCCACCCATCCATCTTGAAATGAAGCCATCTATCTGTCCATTAATTCATCTTTCAACCTATTTTTCCATCCATTCACCCATCCACCCACATCCATCCACAATCCACTTATCCATCAATCTTCCCATCCATTCATCGTAAAACCACTTTGAAATGAAACTTTCCATTTATCCACCCATTATTTTTATCCATCCATCCAAATGGATTCTTGAAATAGTCATCTAACCATCTGTCTGTCTGTCTTTCCATCTTTTGTACTTATCTTTTCATCCATTCACCTTTCTTTCCTTTTATCAATTCACCTATCTTTCATTTTATCAATTCACCTATCTTTCCTTTTATCAATACACCTATCTTTCCTTTTATCAATTCACCTATCTTTCCTTTTATCAATACACCTATCTTTCATTTTATCAATTCACCTATCTTTCATTTTATCAATTCACCTATCTTTACTTTTATCAATTCACCTATCTTTCCTTTTATCAATACACCTATCTTTCCTTTTATCAATTCACCTATCTTTCCTTTTATCAATTCACCTATCTTTCCTTTTATCAATACACCTATCTTTCCTTTTATCAATACACCTATCTTTCCTTTTATCAATTCACCTATCTTTCCTTTTATCAATTCACCTATCTTTCCTTTTATCAATTCACCTATCTTTCCTTTTATCAATTCACCTATCTTTCCTTTTATCAATTCACCTATCTTTCCTTTTATCAATTCACCTATCTTTCCTTTTATCAATACACCTATCTTTCCATTTATCAATACACCTATCTTTCCTTTTATCAATTCACCTATCTTTCATTTTATCAATTCACCTATCTTTCCTTTTATCAATTCACCTATCTTTCCTTTTATCAATTCACCTATCTTTCCTTTTATCAATTCACCTATCTTTCCTTTTATCAATACACCTATCTTTCCTTTTATCAATACACCTATCTTTCCTTTTATCAATTCACCTATCTTTCCTTTTATCAATTCACCTATCTTTCCTTTTATCAATTCACCTATCTTTCATTTTATCAATTCACCTATCTTCCTTTTATCAATTCACCTATCTTTCCTTTTATCAATACACCTATCTTTCCTTTTATCAATACACCTATCTTTCCTTTTATCAATACACTTATCTTTCCTTTTATCAATTCACCTATCTTTCATTTTATCAATTCACCTATCTTTCATTTTATCAATTCACCTATCTTTCCTTTTATCAATACACCTATCTTTCCTTTTATCAATACACCTATCTTTCCTTTTATCAATACACTTATCTTTCCTTTTATCAATTCACCTATCTTTCATTTCATCAATTCACCTATCTTTCATTTTATCAATTCACCTATCTTTCCTTTTATCAATACACCTATCTTTCCTTTTATCAATTCACCTATCTTTCATTTTATCAATTCACCTATCTTTCCTTTTATCAATTCACCTATCTTTCCTTTTATCAATTCACCTATCTTTCCTTTTATCAATTCACCTATCTTTCCTTTTATCAATTCACCTATCTTTCCTTTTATCAATTCACCTATCTTTCCTTTTATCAATTCACCTATCTTTCATTTTATCAATTCACCTATCTTTCCTTTTATCAATTCACCTATCTTTCCTTTTATCAATACACCTATCTTTCCTTTTATCAATACACCTATCTTTCCTTTTATCAATACACCTATCTTTCCTTTTATCAATTCACCTATCTTTCATTTTATCAATTCACCTATCTTTCCTTTTATCAATTCACCTATCTTTCCTTTTATCAATTCACCTATCTTTCCTTTTATCAATACACCTATCTTTCCTTTTATCAATACACCTATCTTTCCTTTTATCAATACACCTATCTTTCCTTTTATCAATTCACCTATCTTTCCTTTTATCAATTCACCTATCTTTCCTTTATCAATTCACCTATCTTTCATTTTATCAATTCACCTATCTTTCCTTTTATCAATTCACCTATCTTTCCTTTTATCAATACACCTATCTTTCCTTTTATCAATACACCTATCTTTCCTTTTATCAATACACTTATCTTTCCTTTTATCAATTCACCTATCTTTCATTTTATCAATTCACCTATCTTTCATTTTATCAATTCACCTATCTTTCCTTTTATCAATACACCTATCTTTCCTTTTATCAATTCACCTATCTTTCATTTTATCAATTCACCTATCTTTCCTTTTATCAATTCACCTATCTTTCCTTTTATCAATTCACCTATCTTTCCTTTTATCAATTCACCTATCTTTCCTTTTATCAATTCACCTATCTTTCCTTTTATCAATTCACCTATCTTTCATTTTATCAATTCACCTATCTTTCCTTTTATCAATTCACCTATCTTTCCTTTTATCAATTCACCTATCTTTCCTTTTATCAATACACCTATCTTTCTTTTTATCAATACACCTATCTTTCCTTTTATCAATACACCTATCTTTCCTTTTATCAATTCACCTATCTTTCATTTTATCAATTCACCTATCTTTCCTTTTATCAATTCACCTATCTTTCCTTTTATCAATACACCTATCTTTCCTTTTATCAATTCACCTATCTTTCATTTTATCAATTCACCTATCTTTCATTTTATCAATTCACCTATCTTTCCTTTTATCAATTCACCTATCTTTCCTTTTATCAACACACCTATCTTTCCTTTTATCAACTCACCTATCTTTCCTTTTATCAATACACCTATCTTTCCTTTTATCAACTCACCTATCTTTCCTTTTATCAATTCACCTATCTTTCCTTTTATCAATACACCTATCTTTCCTTTTATCAACTCACCTATCTTTCCTTTTATCAATTCACCTATCTTTCCTTTTATCATTTCACCTATCTGTCTATCCATCCATTAATCCACCAATCCTTTTCAAAGTAAACTATCTTTCCATAATCTGTCCATCCTTTTTAACTATCTATCAATCTACCACAAAATTTCGTTGCAACTAAGTCATCTTTCTATCCATCCATCCATCCATCCATCAATCTAAACAGATTATTGAAATGAAGTCATCCATCCATCTATTTGGAAATGAAACAATCTTTTCATTAACCTGTCTGTTGTATTCACCTATTCATCCATCCGTCTATCTTTAATTTTAAACAGACTAGGCCTTCAAGTCAACATCAAAGTCTGTTTACAAATTGTTAAACTATAAACTTAAAAAAGTCATTTGTTTGCTGGCTTTACTTGGCATACATTTCACACATATGTACAGTTGAAGTCAGAATTATTAGCCCCCCTGAGTTATTAGCCCCCCTGTTTATTTTTTTCCCCAATTTCTGTTTAACGGAGAGAAGATTTTTTCAACACATTTCTAAACATAATATTTTTAATAACTCATCTCTAATAATTGATTTATTTTATCTTTGTCATGATGACAGTAAATAATATTTTACTAGATATTTTTCAAGACCATTCTATACAGCTTAAAGTGACATTTAAAGGCTTAACTAGGTTAATTAGGTTAACTAGGCAGGTTAGGGTAATTAGGCAAGTTAATGATGGTTTGTTCTGTAGACTATCGAAAAATATATATCTTAAAGGGGCTAATAATTTTGACCTTAAAATGGTTCTTAAAAAATTAAAACCTACTTTTATTCTAGCTGAAATACAACAAATTGGATTTATTCCAGAAGAAAAAATATTATCTGACATACTGTGAAAATTTTCTTGCTCTGTTAAACATCATTTGGGAAATATTTAAAAAAGAAAAAAAAAAATTCAAAGGGGGGCTAATAATTCTGACTTCAACTGTATAGTAACTGTAAATGTAACGTTTAAACATTTTCATTTGTAACCCAAGTGCACTACATGCATTAATGAAACACAGAAACACAGATAATTTGCATTAATGTAAAAGTTTGCTTCAGTTCTCGTTGAGCTGCAATGAGTTCATACCACACAGAGTTCAAACAGAAGCACCCCGAGAGACCACACGTCAGTTTTGGGCCCTGAAGGAAGCGGGGCCTCAATGATGGAGGGCTCGCTAGAATAGAAACAGCCCTGAGCAATAACCTCCGGAGGCAGGTAAGATGGATACCTATGAAAACACAGAGACACGGGTGTTGGAAAGGTTTTGCAGAGTGCAGATGTGCTCCTTGTGATGACAGATAACAAAAGACGCATCCCACAAAACAAAACAAAAATCACAACCGGATATTACAAGACATGAGGGCTCCTAGTTGTGCCACTCCGCCATGTTATTTATGAAGCTGCTTTGATATCCTGGATCTGCTTTTGATCAAAACAAAGATGATGCACATCTAATGTTAGTTCATCTTTCTTTATTATGAGAGAACAGCGTGACCCATTGATCTTTTTTTTCTCTCTCTCCATGAATGCTGATGGTTCAGTTCGGTGGATCTTAAAGAGACGACACACAAGATTTAAAGCTCACCCTGACTTTGTGCTCCACTTTAATGATGCTGAGATGTTATCAGAACCCTTATATAGACTCCAAAGCACATGAGTTTTTATTTTGAGAGATACGTTTCGAACAAATGGAAAAGATTATGGGCGAATGACGTACCCAATTGGGAAGTCGACATCTGCTCCGTGGTCGGTCATATGATACAGGCCAAATTTGGCCAGCTTCACTTTATCCTGTAGAGTTTGTGAAAGAAAGGAAATGTTAATAAGAAACTGATCGTTCTGACAAACTTCATGTCAATGTCAATATTTGTTGGGTTTGATGTTTATATAAACCTTACAATATAGTTAGAGATTTTACTATTAAATGTTTTAGTAACAACAAAAACAAATTAAAATAAAATTTAATTACATCATCAAAACAATACAAATTACACCAATTAAATATAATTTTTGTAAGTTAATTAAAAATAAATAAAATAATAAACACTACTGAATTAAATTAAATCAACAAAGGTTTAGGTTAATTAAAAATTAGAAAAAACTAAACACTAATGAATATAAATCAAATTAAATCAACAAAACAAATACGGATTACAACAATTAAACATGATTTTTAAGTTAATTAAAACAAATTAAATAATAAACACTAATGAACAAATTTAATTTAATTAACAAATACAAATTACAACAATTAAATGGGATATTTAAGTTAACTAAAACGAATAAAATAATAAACGCTAATGAATATAAATTTAATCTAAATTAATTAACAAATGCTAATTACAACAATTAAAAGTAATTTTTAAATAAATTAAAAATGAATTCAATAATAAACACTAATGAATATAAAGTGCATTAAATTAACAAATATAAATGCCAACAATTATTTTTTTTAAAGTTAATTTAAAATAAATAAAATAATAAACACTAATGAATATAAATTCAATTAAAATAAACACAAAATACAACAATTACATATGATTTTAAGTTAATTCAAAATAAATGAATAATTAACACTAATGAATATAATTTAAAATAACAAAAAGAAAATTACAACAATAAATGTGATTAAGTTAATTAAAAATGAATTCAATAATAAACACTAATGACTATAAATTTAATTAAATTAACAAATACAAAATACAACAAATAAATCAGATTTTTAAGTTAATTAAATATGAACTCAATAATAAACATTAATGAATATAAATGTTACTAAATTAAATTAACAAATATAAATTACAATTAAATATGATTGTTAAATAAAAAACTAATTAAATAATAAACATTAATGAATATAAATTACATTTAATTAAATTAACAGATACAAATTACAACAATTTATTATGATTTTTAATAAATTAAATAATAAACACTAATAAATATAAATTAAATTAAAATATATTAAATTAATGAATAAATTACAACAATTAAATATGATTTAGGTTAATTAAAAATAAATAAAATAACACCAATTATCTAAATTAATTGAATTAAAAACATGCAACACACAAAAGAAAACCAAAAACAAACAAAAAAAACAACAAACCAAAAACAAAACCATAAACAAAACAAAACAAAAAACAAAACTATAAATAAAACAAAACAAAAAAAACTAATTCAAACTATGAATAAAACAAAACAAACCATAAACAAAACAAAACCATTAACAAAACAAAACAAAACCATAAACAAAAAAACAAAACAAAACCATGAACAAAACAAAACCATGAACAAAACAAAACTATGAACAAAACAAAAACAAAACACCATAAACAAAACAAAAAACATAAACATAAACAAAACCATAAACAAAACCATAAAAATAACAAAACAAAAACATAAACAAAACACTGAGGCTCTGCAAATGAATCCAGTTTTCCACATACCGCACGATCCAGGAGGACATTGTTAGGAGATAAAGCACGATGCACCATCCCGTGCTTATTCATGAACTCCAATCCTTCCAGCACTTCATAGGCAACCTGTAGCACCTTCTCTGGACTAACAAAACAAACAAAAACCACTGAAGATGAATGCGAAGATGACATTTTATTCCCCTGCTTTTCGTTTATTTTATCCTTTCTACAGTTCTCTTTGTATCTTTTTTTTTTATATGTTGTAAGAAAGCACTTTGGTTAGTCTTGTGGCTCTTTTAAACATGCTATACGAATAAAGTCAACTTGATCTTGAAACAACTCTATTTACAGTGTCTTCTATCTAAGAGCAGCTTTCAAATTTCTTTCGATGTCGTTGAGTAAAAAGGTAAACTTTTTCCAGATTTTATCCACTTGCTGATTCATTTTTTTGGAAAACTTTACCAATTAAAACTATATTTTTTATATTTAACTATGTGTATATCACTGAGTGCTCATAATAAACACATTATTGAGTACAGGAAACTCATTTTTGGCATTTTTTTTTAAAAACATAAATTACAATAAATATAATATCACAAATAAAACAAATGTAGGAAATTATGAATGTGCACCATCCATACTAGCATATATTTGTCTGACAGTGGTTGTGTAAAGTTAAAAGGCGTCCAGTAGTACACACAAATCCATTGAAGTGCCATTCATTCATATCCAAATGTCTGAATTAGACAGCAGATGGCAGAACAAGAGCAGTTTATATGTGTGGTCTGAGCTGTTCAAACCAATCAGTTATTGGAAAGCACAGCACTGGTTTAGTTGTGATTTTTGTGCTCAACAACATACTGCAATACTGCATGAAAGCAGAGCTGAATGGGAAAGAGACTGCATTTGTCTGCTTTTAATTGAAGACAGAGGACAAAGAGAGAGAGAGCGCCTGCCTGCACAAACACAGACTGCTGGGACAATATGACCTCAAAAACAAATGCCTTATGGGAATAAATGTTTATGCCATTTAATAAACAAAAAGTGGGGATGGTTATTTGAAGATTTGAGTGCTTGTTGTCATGCTTAAGCCATTGTAAATGTAAATGCACAGAAACAATAGGCAAGGTAAGGTAACTATTAGTCTGCATAGAGAAATTCATTCCGTCATTCATTCATTTTCATTCGCCTTAGTTCTTTATTTATCAGAGGTCGCCACAGCAGAATGAACCACCAACTATTTTGGCATATGTTTAACACAGAATATGCCCTTCCAGCCGCAACTCAGTACTGGGAAACACCCATACACTCTCGCATTGACACACACTCATACACTACGGCAAATTTAGTTCATCCAATACACCTGTAGCGCATGCCTTTGGGGGAAACCAGAGCACCCGAAAAAAACGAACATGGGTAGAACAGCATGAGGTAATTAATTAGCAATATTGTCATTGTTAGGTTTAACACATAACATAGGACGCCATAATATTTAAAGAGACAGTTCACCCAAAATAGTTTGTCTATTTTAGCCGAAATCATGACATAACATGCAAGTCAATGGCTACCAGCAATTTGAGAGTGGAGAAAGTACGCAGGCAGCACAAAAATAACACATGTGGTTCCTGACGATGCATTGATGTCCTATGAAGGGAAATGATTGGCCTGGAAGGAAACTGAACATTATTTACAACATAATAATTTTAATTTGGTTTTGGAGGCTGTGGATTTCTGTTTCTTGTCTGATTGTTTCACTTCAAAAGATCTCAATGTATATACCTGACAAAAGTCTTGTCGCCTATCCATGTTTTAGGAAAAACAAATAATAACTTGACTTCTAGTTGATCGTTTGGTATCAGAAATGGCTTACATTAAAAACAAGACTGCATCCATACATCTCTGCAGTGACTCAAATAACTTTTTAATAAAGTCATCTGAAATGCCAAAGAAAGCGTTCTTGCAGGACTCATAGAGTTCATAAAGATTCTTTGGATTCATCTTCAATGCCTCCTCCATCTTACCCCTGACATGCTCAATAATGTTCATGTCTGGTGACTGGGCTGGCCAATCCTGGAGCATCTTGAACTTCATTGCTTTCAGGAACTTTGATGTGGAGGCTGAAGTATGAGAAGGAGCGCCATCATGCTGAAGAATTTGCCCTCTCCTGCGGTTTGTAATGTAATGGGCAGCACAAATGTCTTCATACCTCAGGCTTGATGTTGTCATCCACTCTGCAGATCTCTCACACGCCCCCATACTGAATGTAACCCCAAACCATGATTTTTCCTTCACCAAACTTGACTGATTTCAGTGAGAATATTGGGTCCATGCTGGTTCCAGTAGGTCTTCTGCAGTATTCGTGATGATTGGGATGCAGTTCAACAGATGATTCATCGAAAAAATCTCCCTTCTGCTACTTTTCCAAACGATCAACTAGAAGTCAAGTTATTATTTGTTGTCTTACAACTGGGATCAACAACAAGACTTTTGTCAGGTAGTGTAAAGTCATGAGCGGTTCATGTATAGATAAGTTTACAGAGGTGCATCTCAATAAATTACAATATCCTCAGAAAGTCAATTTATTTCAGTAATTCAATTTAAAAAGTGAAACTCATATGACTTATTGTGTTTACCAAATGATTTATATGTGCTTTCCCATTTATTAACATTTCGGAATTGCTCTGACAAGTTTTGATGTTGAAAGTTTTATTCTATAGTTTAACAAAGTGACTTTTATCATTTATATATAGCAGTTTGACAGTATTTTGAATAAAGAATTAGAGGCAAAAAATATGTAAAAAAATTAACATGGCCAACCCAAATGAAATATAATTTCAAACTAACAAAAATGCCATAAAAGTCATTTTTGTTTGACTTCCCAACAGTTGTCAGATCTTTGAAGTCCCATAATGCAATTCAAAAGTGCACTATAAATAAACATGAATAACAAACTATGAGTTTAAGACTATGACTATACACTCTAAAAACGTTGGGTTGTATTAACGCAACATTAAGTCATATATGGACAAAGGCGAGGCAAGGCAAACCTTATTTATAGAGCACAATTTTACACAACTGTATTTGATCCAAAGTGCTTTAGAATAAAATAAAATGTTTAAGAAAATAAAATAAAACTTGTATAAAAATGTAAGAAAAGAAAATATATAAGTATATAAGTAATACTAAAATACAGATAAGAAATAAAATGTATGCGTCACTCAAAGGCAAGGGAGTAAAAATAAGGCCCAATCCCAATTCTATTTTTGTACCCCTTCCCCCTCCCCTTGGCCCTTAAAACCGAGGGTGAAGGGGAAGAGCTTCAAAACTTACCCCTAAGAATTGGGACAGCACTACAGTACCTGCACACGTCATCATATGTCATCGCGATCTCATGCTTCATATGAGATCAGACGATCTGCTGTACTTATTCCAGTTGTGTTATATTTTGGTATTTATCTTCAGGAAATCACTGAAGGCATATATTATGTTATCATAACGATCTAATGTGACAATAAGATCGTAACTGTACTGTGTATTTACAACGTGGCCATATTCATCTATGTAAACACACCAAAACAATATTAACATTATAGCAGATACTGTAAAAAGCTCATTCCCAGCCACTAGACTTTTCTGACAGGGGATTCGAGTGTCATCGAGTGACAGAATGTTGTGGGACTACAGGAGTTATTATTAGGGATTTTAGACAGAAAAATTTAGCGGTTTTTATTTTAGTGGTTTTTTTTTAAGCATGACGTTAAAACACGAACACGGTTATGAATTATTAAAACATGTGTCTGTTTGTTCACGGACATAGACCGGGGCAGAATTGTGCAATGCTTTACATGTGAAAAAAAAGGATTTTAAAATCAACTCTAAATGTTATAGGAAGCCAGTGCAATGAGGCGAGGACAGGGGAGATATGATCTTCTTTCTTAGTTCCTGTTATTAATCTGGCGGCTGCATTCTGAACCAACTTGACTAGAGGTGTGAACCTACACTGGTCTCACGGTTCGGTTCGGTTACGATTATCATGCCATCGATTCGGTTCAATTCGGTATCTCGGTGCATCACGGTGCTTTCCCCAAACAGTTTTATATTTGGGGGTGGGGGGGCTGTCTTTATAAACACACACACACACACATAGACACACAGCACCAAGCAAGCGACACAGAGCATCACGCCCTCTCTCATTCACACACATACACGCACACACATAGAGCATCGCTCTCTCTCGTACACACACATAAACACACACACACACACATAAACACACACACACACGTGCTTGCTCGCTCGGGAGCGATATTGTTAGACCGCCCGCTCCCGTTCAACTTACACCAGTTACCGACAGCTCCCACGCTTTATTCGGAAATTTATTATCGCGCCGCAAGAAATTTGGTCTGGTCCGGCGGCTCCCGCCTTACAGCCGCGGGAATGCAGACCTCTATCCAGAAGTATCGCCGTATCAGCCGAGAGGAAAAGTTACGCCAGCAGGTCAAATGGGCCACAGCGAGAGAGAGAGAGAGAGAGAGAGAGAGAGAGAGAGAGAGAGAGAGAGAGTAAGTAATGGAGTTTACTTTCATTCTCTCAATCGCAGTGAAATAGGGGCTTCTGCTGTAAGTGTCAGTGAAAGAGTGTCCAGAAAAAACACACACGCAGTGAAATTGTGCACAGTTTGTGCGTCAAGTAGGTGGAGCGTTGTAAACACTCGCGCTCGTACCCTCGCCATTGTAAGCTACCGCGACATAGCGCATAGGAGATAAATGACGTCAGTACATAATAACCGGTTATGATTATTACTGAACCGATACCGAATTGTCCGCGTCTGCATCACGGTGCACCGAAAAAACAATTAATTTTGACACCCCTAAACTTGACTGGGGTAGACCAATGTACAAGGAGCTGCAGTAGTCTAACCAAGAGAAAATTAAAGCATGGGTTCTAGATCTTTTTTTAGAAAGAAATGGTTTAACTTTTGCAACCAATCTAAGTTGGAAAAAGCTTCTCTTCACAACTGCATTTACATGCTTGTCAAACTGCAAAAGTGGATTAAAAATAACTCAGAGATTCTTGGTGTGATTGTGCAGATTGTTGTTTAGGAATCCTAGCTGAGTTTTAATTGAATCTTTGGTAGCAGGAGGACCTAATTAGAGCACTTCAGTTTTATTTTCAATAAAACAAAGCCAATAGATTACTTTAATTAGTCAATATTGTAATTCGGAGATACTGAATTTGGGGATTTCATTAGCTGCAAGCCATAATCATCAAAGTCATAAGAAATAAATGAAATATATTACTCTGAGTGCAATGAATCAATACAGTATAATATATGAAATAAATCAACGTTTTTGATGATATTGAGCAGACTATTTTGAACTTTGACCTCTGTGTGCGCTTAAGCTATATGACTGGATAGAGAGGTGCAGCAGAGCCTTTTTTTCAGCTCATATTTTCCCCCTTTGTCTAAAAATTTTATTTCAAGCCGATCATTTTTGGCCGATGAAATTCTGTGCATCCCTAACAGTCAGTGGCCACATTTAGTCATTGGTTTTGCCTGCATATGTTTTTGGTTAACTTTTATTTGAGAACGGCCCTTAATCAACAGCAATGTTTACATTTTTGGGTGAACTATCCCTTTAATAGGGTGTCACGGTGGTGCAATGGGTAGCACGATCACCTCACATCAAGAAGGTCACTGGTTCGAGTCCCGGCTGGGCCAGTAGGCGTTTCTGTGTGGACTTTGCATGTTCTCCACATGTTTGCTGAGGGTTTCCTCCAGGTGCTCCGGTTTCCCCCACAAGTCCAAAGACATGCGCTATAGGTGAATTGTGTAACCTAAATTGTCCGTAGTGTATGTGTGTGAATGTGTGTGTATGGATGTTTCCCAGTGATGGGTTGCAGCTGGAAGGGCATCCGCTGCGTAAAAACATATGCCGGATAAGTTGGTGGTTCATTCCGCTGTGGTGACCCCAGATAAATGTGGAACTAAGCCGAAATGAAAATGGATGAATGAATTAAAGGAACCCCCTTAATATTAAAGAGCATTGCTTTATTCTTAATCAGGGTGTTGAATAAAGCACTTTTCCAGGAAAAACTGATGCTTTCTAATAAGACAAACATCTTAAAACACTACATTCTAACTCTTTGAATCTCGTACAAAGATCTGGATGATGAAAAGCATGTTTCTTTGGAAGAAATCAGGATAGATTATTCACTGGGGTGGTGAAACATTGCTCGACTGATTGTCCTGATTGGAAATTGTGAGTGGATGTTTTATATTTGGTCTAAAAATGGAAGCTTCGCTGGCTTTAATCAGTTGTTTGTGTCCTCCGTCTTGTTTTTCAGTTATTTTTAGTAACATTCGCTCAGCAAAATACCATACAGAAAAAAAAACGCTTTGATAGTAAGCTGCCGTCACATTGGCTCAATTTACACCTGCCATTAACATTCATCACTTTCATACTCTGAAACCAATCATGCCAATATTAATACAACATATCGACCTAAATATACAAGCCAAAGATAACACACACGACGATCAAATGCTTTCAGAATACTAAAGGCTTTCCAAAAACTGGCCACATGAAGAATTTGACAACGGTGACAATGGCTTCCACATGAGAGGACGCAAACCACTAATGAATCTCAGAGCAAATATATATATATATATATATATATAATAATATTAAGCTAGGAGTCTGCTGACCTGATGATGTGAAACAGACTAAAAATTATAAAGCCAATAAAACTAGTCAGTGAATGAATTCTGAAAGCGTGGGCTGTTCAAATATGCCTTTCAGAAAATAACGTGAGTGACTGTACAGATTGTAGTATCTGTTTATTGTAGTATAGAAAAAGCATTTAGGGGAATCACTATCTAAATTAGGGATTTAACCTTTTTTAACTGTAATTCATCTTAAAGCCTTCTCAACACCGCGTTTCCGCACGGAACAAAACTGCAGCAACTAAACAAAGTTATGGCAACTGTGCGCTAGTTTAAAATTTCAAGCTTGTACACCGAGGCTAATACGCACGCACACTGCATTTACTATGGCTGACGCTATTAACCAGATCTCCTAGTTTTTCATGATTTGTTTTGTGGTTTTTTTGCAATAAAAATGACTGATTTTGAGGTGGTAATTTCCAGACATTTGCGGACAATTTTGTGATTAAAATATATAAATAAATATAAAAAAATATATACCTTATATATAAATATAAAAGTAAATAATATCTTATTTATCATATTAGGTAGCCTACTATGTTAGGTGTGCAATCTGACACAATGACAATGACACAAAACATAAAAATAAAGCTTCTTTATTTTGGTCTCTTGTCAAGACAAGATCTAAAAAACAGACCATAAAACAGTAGCGATTAAGCCAAAGGAAGTTTGTATAACTCTTATTTTTATCCACAATCTTACTTTCTCTCAGATTTCACTCCCTGGAGCATCTGACATCATATACCTCACTAAGGACATGCGTTAGGGCTTCCCCTACTGTAATATACCTAAAACACAGATTATCGTAAAACTTGCCATTGGCAGGGAAGCGTTTTCTCTTGTTAACATTTCTCGATTTCAGGAACACCATAATACCAGCCATACGTGTAAAGCACAAATAATATCCTTCAATTCGCCCATCATCCTTGAACCAATCTCCATCATTGTATGCTGCTTGCTTTTCTGTCTGTTCCATTGCTCCGTTTGTTAGATGTTTGCTCCCACTTTCTTTTGCCATCTGAATCGCGTCAAGCGCACAAAACGCCTAATACGTGCCACAGGATGTCTAATCGCATCTTTGCATTGTCTTCACATGTAAATCACTCGCACATCATCCCAGTCTGCTTACTGCACCGGCTACAAAACACTTCCGTCCCCTTCCATTTAATGTAATGATTGTGAGGGCGAAAGTGAGACATCATTTTTCGAGAGACACTCAAATACCTCACGTGCGCTGCGCATGCAACATCTATAAGTCACGTAAAACTATTTAATTTATAACAATATAAAAACAATATAATTTGATTATATGGTTTGCAATTGGATGTTTTATGGGATTATTTACATTTTTTGCAATTATTTTGCGTTTAATTAAGAATTTAGCAAGATCGCAAAAATGTGTGCTTTTTTGTTGATTTTGCGTTGGATTCATCGATTGCGGAATTGCTAAAAACTAGGGGGTCTGATTAACTAAGGGCCGTTCATATATCGCGTCTTTTGCTGGCAAGTTCGTCATTTCCAATGGAGATGCGTGGCTTGCATGTGCATATTGGGAGTGTTGAGCACGCAGCGTGTGAGCGACACGATGCGCTCACGATTTTCAGGCCCACCTAGTTGAAAGAATGCTGCGTGACAAGAACTGACTGATCAGCTTCATATTTTGTATGGAATATACACAGGGCTTGACATTAACTTTTTTGATCACCAGCCACGGTGGTTAGTAGTTTTCCAACATTACTAGCCACTCGCCATTTTCACTAGCCACAATTTTATTGTTGGGAAAATATATTTTATACACATAAATATGACTTTGACTAAAGTTACTTGATTTAGATTTTGCGTTATCTCCACATGCCTCATTCAGTTCACTCTTTGTGTGTTGTTTATGAGCTTGCTAAATGTTCATGAGCAATTGGGTCATGGTTTCATAGTATTACAATTAGTTTTTATTTCACATAATTTTCAGAGCCTAAAACAAAGGATTTACCAAATTTATCTCTGACCACACCAAACATAAACAATTAATTATTACTTAGTCACAAAATTTAAATGTGTCAAAACAAGCAAAATATAGCTGTATACTATACTTTTTATTTAACAAAACATATGCACAGTAATCTGTCCTGGCTAAAGGTCCCAGATCACCAGTTAACTACACATAAATGGGGAGTAAGCTCCCATTAAAGCAATGTTATTGTAAAAAATGATAATTAGACCACATTACGCAAAAGAAAGCAGGTAAAAAACATACTGTGTGATAATGAAAGGATTATAACGCACACGGTTAATGTTAGACCCATAAATAATCTGTTCAAATAATGGTGAAAGTGAAAGCAACTGGTGCTGCTTACAAAAATACAAATCTGGAGCTCTTGAAAGCAGCAAGACTGTGGGTGCATGTTCTTCACTTTTTGTCTAGTCTATTTGAAAGAGAACTGATCACATCAGCTGTGTCTCTAGATCCAGTTGCTTCACGCAAGGAAACGAGAGCGCGCACGTTTTAAACAGTCGCGCGCATCACCTCAGCTGTTAGCGCGAGTTATCATCATTTTATTCGGTATTCATCTGCTTTTTTTATTGCTCACGCGAATGCAATTATTTTTGTCAGTCGTGTTGCTTCTTAATTCTAAGATCGCCTTTGCATGCATATTGGACCATCCTTATTGTCGAACCCTGCTTTTATGAATTATTATCCGGGAAAATTCTTTTCAACCAGCCAAAGTGGCTAGTGGGAGTGTCTGTCTTACCCGCCACCACTGAAATCTACCCGCATTTGGTGTTAATGTAAAGCCCTGAATATACACATTTCTGCTCCAAAGAGAAAAAAAATACTTTTTATTAATCTTGGGTCGCCACAGCGGAATGAACCACCAACTTATCCAGCATATGTTTTTACGCAGCGGATGCCCACATACACTACGGACAATTTAGCCTACCCAATTCACCTATACCACATGTTTTTTGGAAACCGGAGTACCCGAAGGAAACCCACGCGAACACGGGGAGAACATGCAAACTACACACAGAAACACCAACTAACCCAGCAGGGACTCGAACCAGCGACCTTCTTGCTGTGAGGCGAACATGCTATCCACTGCGCCACCGTGCAGCCCTCTTTTATTTATTTTCAGTGTAAAATTATTACTTGTGTTTAAAAGCCAAAAACTTTTTTTTATTTATTTTTAAGTCCAATAAGAAATGCACTATTGTTTGTTTATTATTATTATTATTATTTTGTGCTGTATTTGGTTACTGAGCAGCAATAAACAACACTTTAAAATAAAAGGAGTTTTCATGTGATTTTCTAAACTAGTAATGTTTTGAAATCAATGAATGCATAATAATCGTGATAACCATGAAACCGTGATTATTCCTCAGACTATAATCGTACAACAAAAAACTACAATCATTGCATTCCTACTTCAAATCTCATTAAATAAAACTTAAAAAAATTGAATTTATGCATAGTTAACCCTAAAAATAAAATTCACTTACTACTCATTAACTTTCGGGTGGTTTCTTTATAAGTTTCTTTTTTCAGTTGATCACAAAACTTTTTCCGTCAGTTCCATGACATCCATAGAAGGTAAAAAAAGTTTACTTAAGTTTAGTCCCTCATTCATCAGGGGTCACCACAGAGGAATAAACCACCAACTATTCCAACATATGTTTTACGCAGCGGATGCCCTTCCTGCCGCAACCCAGTACTGGGAAACACCCATAAACACTCATTCACACACATACACTGTGACCAATTTAATTCACACAATTTACTTATACTGCATGTCTTTGGACTTTGGTGGAAACCGGAGCACCGGGAGGAAACCTACACAAGGAGAACATGCAAACTCCACACAGAAATGCCAACTGGCCCAGCCAGGACTCGAACCAGTGACCTTCTTGCTGTGAGGCGACAGTGCTAGCCACTGTGCCGTCCTGATTTAAGACATTTTAAGACTATAAGGCCTTATTTTT
The DNA here is from genome assembly GCA_903798195.1 of Danio kyathit. NCBI lineage: Eukaryota > Metazoa > Chordata > Actinopteri > Cypriniformes > Danionidae > Danio > Danio kyathit. The sequence goes on along the minus strand of LR812519.1, from coordinate 61,852,363 downwards.
ATTCTATGCAATTTAAGACTTTTTAAGGCTCCGCGGACACCCGGTATTGAAGTCAACAGTTAATGGGTTCCCAACATTTTTCAAAACATCTGTGTTCAACAGAAGATAGTGGACCAAGTGAAGGATGAGTAATGATGACCAAATCACATTTTTACATCTACTATCCCTTTAAAAAGCCCCAACTCTGCCATTGGACATTTGTTTTGATTGTTTTGTAATAATGCATTCAAACTATGTACATGATTTTAGCTTTCCAAGTCCATTTGTAAATAAATAGCTTCTTTACAGAATGCAACTTATATATATAATTTTATTTTATTTTTTTTAAACCTTATTGTATCAAATCAGCAACTTCTCATTAATGAGTGAACGTGACAAAATTACCATATTTATTTTGACTTGACTTGGCCCCTTAAAATTAAAAAAATAGAAAATTATATGATACCCACAAATAGGTACAGAATGACAATCCATATTGAATTACCTGGATTACAAACTAGAATCATTTATTAAAATCCTTTGACTTCATAACTAATGAAGAACATTCCAAAAATTTATCAAAACCATTTATACCAACATTAAAACACCCCTGACTAAATCTTTTACCCCTGACTCTGACTTTTTTAGACATTTTGATGCATCCCTATTGAATCAAAACAGTTGAATGCACAATGAAGCATAATAAACCATTACTTGTAGTGATATCAGGTATACAGACAATACAAAATGCATTATCTTTAATTCAGTATCCAAACTGAGTGTTACCTGACAGGTTTCCGCTGCTTCAGAAGGTCCTTCAAGCTTTTTTCATAGTGCTCAGCTACAATAACCAGGCGCTCTGCAAAACAACAAGAGGATAAATGATGACTTAACGGAATTTATACAAACTTGATTTTGCCCGCTCTATTAACTTAATAATCATTTATAATATTAATACAATAATAATACATACAATATTCCTTGAGGTAAAGGAACATTTTTGCATCTCAAGTAAAAGTATCCTGTCTTAAGGATGATACTTTATTGGACAACAAGACACAAGCACTGATTGAGAAATTATTATTTGTAGCAAATAAAAAAAAATGGAAATAAGTTTTTAATCTATTTTTAAATATGTCTATTTATGTTGTTCATTTACACCATGTGAAATCTTTCACTTGACACTTAATCTGGTCTAAAAGTAATATTCACCATGAAACTAAGAGTGCGTTTACACAACAACAATGCACTAAAAAATTTTATGTTTTATTTCAATTAATTTTATAATTAAAATGTTCCCTGATCACAAAAATCAGCAAAAGCCTCTAAAAAAAACTAACTGTAATATAGGAACCAATAATCACTATTAACTAGTGGCTTATAACCTGCCTTTTATTAAGACATTGACTGTTTATTAGTACTTATAAAGTGTATACATGCGCAATCTTAAATCTACATCCTCAATCCTACCCAATACCTAAACCCAACTACTAACTTAAAGGGATAGTTCACACAAAAATCAAACTTTACTTACTATTTACCCTTTCTCAAGTGATTGCAAACCTTTATGAGGATATTTTGAAAGAAAGCTGAAAGCACTGACTTCCATAAAAAAGGAAATGCAATGGAAGTCAATGGTTACAGGTTTTCAGCATTTTTCAAAACGTCTTCTTTTCTGTTTAACAGAAGAAAGAACCTTATCAAGGTTTAAATCAAGTAAAGAGAGAGTAAATGATGACAGATTTTTCATTTTTTGGGTGAACTACCCTTTTAATAACTAATAATATGCAGCATATTAGGAGTTTGTTGAGGTAAAAACATTGTTAACGTTTTGTTAATAGTATTGTACCTTCAAATAAAGTGTGACCTTTATATGTTATATTGTTTTTTGTTATTAAGTACCATGTCATTTTGCATTAAAAATTAATATGCATGATTTTTACATAGTATTATTAAAAATTACATATTTGTGTGACTGGAAGGGCATCCATTGCACAATAAAACATATGCCAGAGTAATAGCCGGTTCATTCTGCTGTGGTGACCCCTGACAAATCAGGAACTAAGCCAAAGGAATGTAAGTGAGAGAGTTGATTACATATTTGCATTGTATACTGAGAAATTAATGGTCTGTTTTATCAAAAACATGAACTTTGGTCCTCAAAATTCCATTGTCATGTAAATAAAAGGCCAAAATGCATTTTCTTGAACTAAAAGCTGACATGTAAAGCTCTGTTAGAAACACAAAGAAAATGACGTTATTATGCAAAAAAGAAAAAACACTTATCTTAAAACATACAATATTCTTGTTTTCACACAGTCAAAAAAAAAGAATCTTGGCTACCTCAACAAAAGCATCTTCAAAATAGACTTTAATAACTCTTAACTCTTTAATAACGATGAATATTGCCTCCAGCGAGACGATGACCTGCATTCAAGGTCATTTCTCAAACATGAAAGAACGTTATAACACTAATAAATCTGCATAATGTCATCAGGAACTTCAAACACATGTGTTTGCATCCATCTCAAAGGGGTGTCTTTCTCATTGGGGACACATGCGTGATACCAAGCGCATCTTGCATGATAAACACTGAACCAACAACCATAAAGCAGCTAAAGATAAAAAGAATCATCCTCGCATGCAGATTCCGCACATGAAAAAATGTCATTAAACCACCGAGATAAAAATCACCAGGATAAAAAAGAAAATTATGAAGAAAGCAGAACCAGGCATTAAAAAAGAAAAGAGAAAAGGACACAATTCAATAAGTTGAAAAAAAAAAAAGTAACTTGCAAGATGTTCAACAGACTATAAGAAAACTATAGGTGCATCTCAAATCGCATACTTGCGCACTATTCTACGCCATTTTGTAGTATAAATAGTGTAAGTAGTGCGTTCACACTGAAAACTCTAAAAACAATAAGTGCACTTTAATTACCCGGATGATGCACTCATTCAGCCGGTAAAAGGAAGTGTGAAATGATGGACACTTCACGCACTCAACGACCGCAGTTTTGCCCACGTAGCGGAAGAGGCGGCGCACATGTTGGATAACTTTATTTGTTTTGGATTGTGGAACCAAAATTCTCCTACAAGAGTGATTAGAGGGCCTCCCGACGATGAAGGCGGTTATATTCATGGCAGGTAATATTTGGTACTTTGGTCATTTATTTCACTAATTTAACAACCGTTAAACGTCATCAGGGAAACGGTTTGAATTTCCGCTTAGTAAAAAAACATTAGTGTTCCATTTGGGATGACACTACATACATATACTACGCTGTTGAGTGTGTAAGTGCAGAAGTACATAGTGAAGATTTTCCATGAAGATTTTCCAGTTGTTTAAAGGCGCAGTATGCAAGTTTGGCACCCAGTGGTTGAACTAGGTATTACACACCTGGTTCAAAACAAATGCAAGAGCAGGTTGCCAAATTGAAGACACCAACAGCATTGTGCCTGACTATCGAGCCTAAAGGCTGATTTAAATCGTGTTCTAAATAAAAGCAACGGCACGCGACAGAAGGAATATTTTCCATATTAAAAGGAGTTTTTGTCCTTACAAAAAAAAATACAGATTCAGGCAAACTAACAGTGCTGGTATTGCTTGATCTCAGTGCTGCATTTGACACTGTCGATCAAAGCATACTTCTGGATAGGCTAGAAAACATTATTTTTGAAAATCTATTCAGTGACATAATTTTGACGGTTGTTTGTCGCCATCTGTTGGTTACTCAATGTAATTGCTTTCACCAGCGCCAAAAATTCACGTCATGTTTCATTATACAGTTTAATCTTTACCATAAACATCAGTGTTTATATCTGAACTATAAACTGTTCTCCAAGTACTTCTATGTTATTTAAGTGTTAGTACCGAACTGAAAAAGTGTAAAAACTGGATCTCTCTTGATGCAGATTTGAATGCAGCGCTTTGAAGGATTAATAAACATATGCAAATCATTATCATTTATCGTTCATGCTGCGCGGGTTTGAACTGAGATGACAATCTTTTAATGTTTAATTGTGGAGCTTTACACTGAATGCATTAATGCAGGCTAAACAAACAGTGACAGAAAACACCTTTAATTAATAGACAAAGAAGCATTTAAGTAGGTCCCACCACAACTTCTTCCATCATCATTATATCTTACAGGGAAGTCAAACTGCTTTCATATGCGTGATTTGATTGACGCGGTCGGCGATCTCTCTGCTATTGTTATAATGTTGGATTAACAAGTTCAAAAAAGTTATTAATCCGCGGGTCAAGTGCGTTCCGAACCGTGGGTTGTGATCCGTACGGATCACGGATCAACAGTGATCCGTTACACCCCTATTTAATATGTATTGATTACATTTTTAAACCATACCATTTCATTGGAGTGCAGTGAGTGCACTATTCTGTGCTTCTGAATGGCTTTATTTAAATTTCTGTCGTGTTTCGTCTGGTGCAAACAGCCAAATTGCTTATCACTGCAAATCTCGTCACGTATCGTGTTGTTAGGACATGCGGTTACAATGTAACCTGCTCACCTAATGTTTACATTCATAATATTTATATTATTTTCTAATTAATAACCACCTCATGTGGAACTCTCAATCTACGTCTCAATATTGGAGGCTGCTACTGTCCACCGGAGGTCGCATTACAGACACTTTGAGAGCCTTACTGACTGAATAAATGAAACCCGGGGTGCTGAAATATAATTGGCTAAACTGGCATTGGGCGGGTTAAATGGCCAAAACAAAGTCAAAAACTTACATACAGCACCTTTAATAAAAAAAACTGTAACAAAAGTGGTCGTACCATGCTTCCCTCTGCTGATGTCCACATACTGGCACAGTCTGGGATGCGTGATGGTCTTGAGGATCTGGAAGCGTCCCAGGATCTTGATGGAGTTTGGGGTGAGAGGAAGCCCATTGCTGCCGCACACATCATGAGGAAGAGGAGAAGCGAAAAAGGTGGAGGCCCCCAATTCAGCATCTCTGAGGGGCTGCATGACGGGTGCTCAAAACACACACTGTAAAGAAAATATAGAGTTATTTCAACTATTTACAAAAATTAATCTGTAATTTCTGAAACCAAGTTGAGTTCATGTGTGTTGAATGCAACATAAACAGTATAACAATTGTTTGGAACAATCTTTGTATTGAGATGTAACAAAAATGTGACAATATAATACATCACAATCATACGTTTTCAATTTAAAAGAAAAACAATAACAAAAAACAATACAAAACAACAGCGCAACTTCATTCATTTATTCATTTTCTTTTCAGCTTAGTCCCTTTATTAATCCGGGGTCGCAACAGCAGAATGAACCGCCAACTTATCCAGCACATGTTTTTTACGCAACGAATGCCCATCCAGCTGCAACCCGTCTCTGGGAAACATCCATACACTCATTCACACTCATACACTACGGACAATTTAGTCTACCCAATTCACCTGTACCGCATGTCTTTGGACTGTGGGGGAAAGCGGAGCACCCGGAGGAAACCCACGCGAACACAAGGAGAACATGCAAACTCCACACAGAAACGCCAACTGACCCAGCCGAGGCTTAAACCAGCGACCTTCTTGCTGTGGGGCGACAGCACTACCTACTGTGCCACTAGGTCGCCCCTCATGAGAATTCAACAAGCTAAAGCCAAAACATTTTCAAATGCTAACTGAAATTATTTTGTAATTTCTGAAACCAATCTGGGTAAATATAACTTAAATAAAGGATAAACTGCTATGACAAATAAGTGGCGGCTTGGAGCCAGAAACAGTATTACATACGTCACAAACATGTGATGTCACCACTTAACAAGCGGATAGCAAGATTGAGGTAAGACTTTAATGTGTATCAATAAACATAAATTATGAGAACTCAACAAGCTAAACCATTATAACTAGGCATGGGACGATAACCGTAAGTATACTACGGTTTGGAAAAGTCAAGGTTTTAAAACCGCCAAATTTTCTTTAATACCGTTCCTAAAGTATGTGGAAGATTTTTTATTTATTTATTTTTTAGGACAACAGTATCTCCAGCAGAAAAGATATCCAAAGATGCCATTTTAAAATGTTAAGAAATTAGTGTTTTTGAAACTATTGAAGACAGCAGAAGTCAGTGATTTGTTTGAATTATTTAGCCTGACATGTTTACTGCTCCAAAAATCTTTAAATGTTTCTCAAAATAAAATAAATTGTGTTCAAAAAGAAAAAAAATGTTTTCGTTTTTTACCCAGACATTTAAAAAGAGCATATTTTAGAGCAGTAATCACAATACCGTGAAACCGTGATTTTTTTATCTAAGGTTATATATAACATAATTATAACATAATAATATTTTATTCAAATTATTTAGCAATTTCTGAAACTAGTTTGAAATTAATTAAATGGAAGACTGCAAAAGTGTGCTAAATTATGCTAATACAATAATATATTACAATATTTCACTAAAAATATTTTATAATTTCTAAAATTCTGCGTGGAGTTTGCATGCTCTCCCCGTGTTGGCGTGGGTTTCTTCCGGGTGCTCTGGTTTCCCCCACAGTCCAAAGACATGCGCTATAGGGGAACTGAATTAACTAAATTGTACGTAGTGTATGTGTGTGAATGAGTGTGTATGGATGTTTCCCAGTACTGGGTTGCAGCTGGAAGAACATCCGCTGTGTAAAACATATGCTGGATTAGTTGGCGGTTCATTCCGCTGTGGCTAAACCAAAGGAAAATGAATGAATGAGTGAATTAACAAGCTAAACTAATATAACATTGTAATATTTCGTTTTATTCAAATTATTTAGTCATTTCTGGAACTAATTTCGGAATTAGGTCTTCAATATAACATAAACAGTATAGTAAACATTTGCTAAGACTGCAGATATTATGCTAATCCAATAAAATATTGCATTATAATATTTTCTAAAAGCTTTTGGTAAGCATATCTTGAATAAAACATATATACTGACACCAACTATTACAACAAAAACGACGTAAAACTATAATGATATCAATAAATATAATAATCAGACCTCAACAAGCTAAAGTAGTGATGTTTTACAATATTAAATTGACATATACTGCACACACACACACACACACACACACACACACACACTTGATATTTCTGCATGCATGACGCTTGTGTTTGTTCAAAGCACAAACCAACATAAAATCAGAGCTAAGACTTTAATATATGCCAATAAAAATCAATTATGAGAACTCAACAAGCAGGGTGACACGGTGGCTCAGTGGTTAGCACTGTCACCTCACAGCAAGAAGGTCGCTGGTTCGAGCCTCGGCTCGGTCGGTTGGCATTTGTGTGTGGAGTTTGCATGTTTTCCCCATGTTGCCATGGGTTTCCTCCGGGTGCTCCGGTTTCCCCCACAGTTCAAACACGTGCTATTGGTGAATTGAATAAACTAAACCGGCCAACTTGCCATGTATGGCTAATTTCTTTCTAAAGTTCTACTTTTTGTATTAATATTATATGTTAGGCACTTAGGGTCTGAGAGTAACGCAATTTCGATTCTCTGTATGTCCTGTACATGTGGTTGAATTGACAATAAAGCTGACGTTGATGTGTGTGAATAAGTGTATGGATGTTTCTCAGTACTGTGTTGAAGCTAGAAGAACATCCGCTGTGTAAAACATATGCTGGATTAGTTGGCGGTTCATTCCGCTGTGGCTAAGCCGAAGGAAAATGAATGATTAAGTGAATTAACAAGCTAAACCAATATAACATTATAATACTTCATCTATATTATTTCATTTCGTTGAAATTATTTAGTCATTTCTGAAACTAATTTCGGAATTAGGTCTTCAACATAACAAGACTGCTAAATTGTGCTAAATCAATAACATATTAACGTTAGAATATTATAATATTTTCTAAAAGCTTTCGGTAAGCATATCTTGAATACAAGATAGATACTGACACCAACTAAACACACATAAAACTATAATGAATGTTAATAAATATAAACAATCAGACGTCAACAAGCTAAATCAGTCATGTATTGCAATATTAAATTGACATACTACACACACACATTTGACATTTCTGCATGATTGTCGTTTGTTCGTGCTTTCAACAAACTCAACATAAAATCACCAGCATACCTGCTTGCCTGATATGAAAGACTGCTCCATTTGATTCACGAGTCCATTGATAATATCACACACATATATTTGATATTTTGAGAGATCGTTCTGACTCTTCCGGCGACTGTAAACAGCCGAAACGCGTGCGTGACCGGATTCTCCCGCGCCAGAGAGCAGCTGAACGACGCGTGACCAAGACGTCATCATCGCTCGCCGCCGCTGAGGGACGAGTGTGTGGCGTGTGGTATTACGGTATTATAGCAAAGAGTCACACGGTTGCAGTTTTATGTGAGTATAATAGTTCGCATTTCTGCTCAGTTTATGAGTTATGTTTTATGTGTATTTGTAATGTAGCGTATTCGGAAGGGAATTAGAGTTGTTGACGCATTTGTGAGGACTGGAATGTGAAAGTGACAGTCAGCAGTGTTTCTATATTAAGACATTATGTTTATAAAAGGGATTAATATCGAAACAAACATTATATTAAGGCATATTATGGTCATATATTGATAGGTCTGCACATTTGATTTTTTTTAAATGTCTACAACGTGGTTTATCGCAATTCATGACAATAATAATAATAATATGTATATGCTTGTTATAGAGGTAAAGTTGGTTTTATATTCGGATATTCAGACATTCTCCTTTATAATATAATTTCAGAAAAGTATTCTTTGCAAATTTTAAATAGGGAAATCATATAAGCAGCCAATGACTATCAAAGTACAACATTGTTCACAGTCAATTAGATAGTGTTAATGTTGTTTTGAAGTCATACTTGCATGCTAATTCCGATCAGATATTTAAAGTAACATGGTAAACAATATAGAGACTTCTAAATGAACGAATGTGCGAATATAAAACCAACTTTACTTCAATATGCTTGTTCACATAATGTTAAATCTGAACTATTATGCAAATGGCCTTTGAATGACATGAATAATTCCCTAATAAGATTTCCTTCTGTCTTTATTTCACTTTCACTTGCAGTTTAGGATCTGTCAAGCAGGTTGAACAAAAATAAAAGATAAAAAAAAGATGTTCTGAATTGTCTGAATACAATATAAAGATGGTTTCAATTTGAACACTCCAATGAAAATCCTATAAAAATATATTGTGCAAAAAGTAATCTTATTAATGTCACATAACATGATTATACTCCGTTCAGTTGCCTAAACAAGCCCTGCTTTACAAATCACACATTAGTAAGTTGTAAATATTAGTGTCATAAATATAACGATAAAATCAAAGTATATTAAAACAGAACACTCCACTGAAAATCATTTAAGAAATATTGTGCAAGAAGTTCTCTTAATAATGTCATATAATGTGATTATACTCAGTTCAGTAGCCTAAACAAGCCCTACTTTAAAAATCACAAATTAGTTAGTAAGTGTTGTAAATATTAGTGTCATAAATATAAAGATAAAATCAAAGTATATTAAAACAGAACACTCCACTGAAAATCATTTAAGAAATATATTGTGCAAGGAAAAATCTTATTAATGTCATATAACCCGATTATACTCAGTTGTACTGAGTTCAGTTACCTAAACATTCCCTACTTTACAAATTACAAATTAAATATGATGTCATTATAAATATGTTGTAAATATGATTGTGTCATAAATATAATGATAAAAGTTATTATATTAAAATGTGCGTAATTTATTGGTGTAATAAATATTAGAATATAGGAATACATTTTTAGAAGTTAATAATAGAAAATAAAATGAAACATTTAATATATATAATAGTATATAAGGCGCCTAGACTGCAGCTCTGCAGGAGAAGTTTGGCCAGAGGAGAAATGGTTGAGCCCAACTGAGCCTGGTTTCTCTCAAGTTTTTTTCCTTCATTTTCATCAATTGGTGAAGTTTGTTCCTCGCCACTGGCTTGCATGGTTCGGGACTTGTGGAGCTGCACATCGATGGATTTGCTCTTAAGTGTTTCGACTTTCAGCAGTCAAAATGAAACCACACTGAACTGAATTAAACTGAACTTCAACTCTGAAAACTGGACTGACACAGTTTCAATCTACTATAATCTTCTATGTTAAGCTGCTTTGATGCAATCTACATTGTAAAAGCGCTATAGAAACAAAGATAAATATATATACGTATATATATTTATATTTATACATGTGTGTGTGTGTGTGTGTGTGTGTACCATTTTATTTTCTATTATTTACTTATAGTTTGTGATATATATTGCAATATGAATTTCACAAGATCTTGCATAACTCTCTTTGGGATTAATTCATATTTTTACATTGGGATTATTTTGTAGAGGAGTGTCTGGAGTACAATGCAACAAATACAGTTGTACAAAAGTACAATTGAACAAATACATAAATTTTATGGTTTTCTGTGGAATCTAACAGTATTGAGGTACAGAAATGTAATAATAATAAATTAAAAAAACACTGTATAGTGTAGATTCTTCATTGTATAAATAATTAAATACAATTAATTTTGGTTTATATACCTTTATAACCTCTTGGTTTAGGTTTGCTTAAATTGTACACAGTGACAGGTCTTAAAAACATCCAAATGAAAATATTTCACTATATTTTAGGGTTAAACTTTGCGATGACTCCAAAAAATCACATGTTCTGAACTGTGATGCTGATCAACTTTAATCCCAACTTGACATTGCATATCCTGCCATGTGACTATTGCAGATTCACACATTGCGATATTGATGCTGAAACAATATATTGTGCAGCCCTAATATATATATGCTCAGCATGTATAAGTACACCCCTCACAAATCTATCTTTTAAAGTCATATATATATATATCATATATGTATCAACAAAAAGGATAGGTATCTATAGGGCTGAACAGTATATTGTTTGAGCATCTATATCACAATGTATCCTCAATAGGATTAGATTATTAAAATTTAAAAGATAAAGATATTATAAATTTTTTTATTATTATTATTTACACAATGATGACCATGTTATTTTACATTTGATTATTCTGTATTGCTGTACTTGAATACCTTTGAGACTCCTCAGAAACCCATAAAGCACTATTGATTTATTTATTTTTGCTTGTAATTTATGCACTGCATAGAAAAAGATTTGATCGTCTAAATTGATGAAATCTTTTTAATTCAAAGGAATTCAAATCATCTGGTGAAAATGTTTTTATATCACCATATATATTGCAGCAAAAAAATTGCAATGTCAGATTTTTATATCTGATATCATGCTGCCCTAGTTATCTATATTTTGTGGGTAACAGGGACAATTACTGTTACTTAAAATTGTAATAAAAAAAATAGAGTGCAAATATTAAGATAATGATATTCCTGTGTGGTGCAAGCATTAAGAATTACTTTACAGTATTCAATTACTATTAATTTACAGTATCTTAAAGATGAATAGAAGAGAATGAAGTCTTATTGGGGCTCTTTGCCAGTAAAGCTGCTCATGTGCAGCACGAGTGCATGGTTGTTTTCTCCTCACCATTCAGATCTACATGAAAGTGACAGCTGCTCCTGTAAATGTTACTTTCGCTGGTGTCGGATGTAACACATGGCCTTAAACGTCTTTCATGAGCACGTTTTGAAGGTTTCTGACACGCATGCCGTTGTGTTTTTTTTGGATGCATTTCATGGATTTTATATTCGTTGCATGGCTAGAACTCACTTTTATTGGCTGTCATATGACAGCGATGACCACCGCTTTGGGGCATTATTAAAAAGAAAAGTGACAACTGAGCTTTTTTGGAAGCATTCTTTGGTTCCCGGGACTCGTTTTCAGGGGTTATGCAAATGAAAACAGTCCTGTCATGGTGCTCATAAATTCTTCCACCACAGGCCCATTTAAAGCAGTTCAAGAACTTCAAAAACAAGAGACTTTGATCCACGATATTATCAACTCCAGCTTTTTTGTGTTTCTAATTTCCTCATCTGAACTCTTTTGTTTTCATCCTGCGCCAGCTGTTGTTTTCCAGCACCACCCTGCACTATGTGTTATGATGTGTTCTTCTCTTTTCCTACGCCTTGTAAAAATTCCCTTAGTCCTTTTTTTTTTGCATTGGATGATCCGAAGCCAAATGTGTAATGTGTCCGTGTTCCTTCAGCAGCTGTCTCTCGACTCAATGGGAACTGTTGTTTGATCCGTCGTGGAGCCAAAGAGGATTCCTCAATCAAAACACTTTTATAGTGGCGGCGGACGACAGTGACGCAATTACGTCCCATGGTGGACATCAGAACACACACATTTAGATGCCATATGGTTTGATTTCATCCTCTTCCTCCTCATTGTTTTTGACCTGGAGATTGGCTGGGTCTTAAAGTACTGAAGTGAGAACCCAAAACAGGGTTTGCGGGGATAAGGATGGAGAATGTATGCTTTGATGAGGTTTTCACATGCTGTTTGGCGTCTAGCCGATCTATTGTGGAGCATCTGGCTGGTGTCAGACGTTTCATTATAATTCCCCTTTCATGGAAAGGGATTAGGACAGAAAGTTGGCCACATATCGGTATAAATTACAAATTAAAGCACCGTGTAAAGTGTGCCAAAACACCTCATGTTTTTTACGTGCGCCAGAGATCTAAAAGATCTCATTTAAAGAGGTCGTGCCCTCTCGAGTGCTGCATGTTCCCAAACACGGATAGGATGTCCCTGTGGATCCTCTTTTTTTTTTTTGAATGATGTTTATGAGTGACTAAGAGTTCCTACTGCGTTTGATCTCTTTCTCTTTGGCTTGTTGTTCCAGGTTCCTGGTACGTTCCCTTTTCAAGATGTCAGGCCACACACCCTCACTCATGAGACTGGAACAGAAGGCCGCGGAGGCCGAGCAGATCATCGAATACCTCAAGCAGCAGGTCCAGCTGCTGAAGGAGAAGGCCAGTAAGTGGATGCATGAGGCCTGCATGTGTGTCGCGCACGGGTCAGCGACAAATGAGGATGCTGGAAATGATGATGAAACGTAGACAGAGAAGAGATGCCTAATAATAACAGGGTGTCCACGGGGTCTTAAATGTTGATAAATGTTGATAAATCAAATCAATTATGAGAAAATTACACCCTTAAAAGCTATTAAAAAGTCTTAATCGCGTTTTTACAAGGCCTTAAATTTTGTTCAAGCGTTGTTCAAAGTGTTCGACTTCAAAAAAGCTTAAATATATTTATTTTCCTCCTAATATTAACTACGGTGTGCTCGATCCACGTGATTGGTTCAGGCCAGGGTATGTCCAGCCAAGCTCCTCTGTCTGGGTGATGTCACGTAATTTGCGACAAACGCATGAAGGTGATGTGACGCTCTCCACATGTAGCGAAACCATAGCAGACGGCAAAATGGGAAAATATACATTTGCGTACTCCTGGTTGGAGATAGACGAGTTTAAACAGTGGCTGAAGACTGTCGCTGAAAACAACTGCGTAATTTATTCTTTCGAGCTTTGTTTCGAGCTTATCGAGGTTCTGTTGCATGATTGTGCTCCATTGATTTATTTAACTACAACTGTTTATTAAGTTAAAGGTTTGATACTGATTAGAACTTTAAGTAGCGACGAGGTCTTAAAATATTCTGAGAAGGTCTTTAAAAAGTCTTAAAAAGGTATTGAAATTATCTTTAGGATTCCTGCATATACCCTGAATAATAATAATAAAATGTAATGAGTTAATGGTCGTTTACATAATTTCACTTAGAGATATATTAAGATTCTATTGCAGTACAGTTCAATAATTTTGGGATTAAAAAAAAAGTTAATAATTTGATCTGAAGTGACCGTAAAGACATTTATTTTATGCATGTGTGTCGCGCACGGGTCAGCGACAAATGAGGATGCTGGAAATGATGATGAAACATAGACAGAAGAGATGCCTTAATAATAACAGGGTGTCCACGGGGTCTTAAAAAGTATTAAATGTTGATAAATAAATTATGAGAAAATTACACCCTTAAAAGCTATTAAAAAGTCTTAATCGCGTTTTTACAAGGTCTTAAATTTTGTTCAAGCTTTGTCCAAAGTGTTCGACTTCAAAAAAGCATAAATAGATTTATTTTCCTCCTAATATTAACAACGGCTGGCGGTTCATTCTGCTGTGGCGACCCCAGATTAATAAAGGGACTAAGCCGACAAGAAAATGAATGAATGAATTAACAACGGCGTGCTCGATCTACGCGTTTGGTTCGGGCCGGGGTGCGTGCGGCCAAGCTCCTCCGTCCGGGTGATGTCAATTAATTTGCGACAAACGCAGGAAGGTGATGTGACGCTCTCCACATGTAGCGAAACCATAGAGCTAAACAGACGGCAAAATGGGAAAATATACGTTTGCGTACTCCTGGTTGAAGAAAGACGAGTTTAAACAGTGGCTGAAGCCTGTCACTGAAAACAACAACGTAATTTATACTTTCAAGGTTTGTTTCTTCCGAGCTTATCGGGGTTCTGTTGCATGCTTGTGCTCCATTGATTTATTTAACTACAACTGTTTATTAAGTTAAAGGTTTGATGCTATTTAGAACTTGAAGTGGCGACGAGGTCTTAAAATATTCTGAGAAGGTCTTTAAAAAGTCTTAAAAAGGTATTGAAATTATCTTTAGGATTCCTGCATATACCCTGAATAATAATAATAAAATGTAATGTTTGAGTTAATGGTCGTTTACATAATTTCACTTAGAGATATATTAAGATTCTATTGCAGTACAGTTCAATAATTTTGGGATTAAAAAAAAAAGTTAATAATTTGATCTGAAGTGACCGTAAAGACATTTATTTTATGCATGTGTGTCGCGCACGGGTCAGCGACAAATGAGGATGCTGGAAATGATGATGAAAAGTAGACAGAGAAGAGATGCCTTAATAATAATCTCGAACATGTAATATTTGAGTTAATAGACGTTTCAAATATTTATATCATTTCACTTAGAAATATATTACAGGGTATATGCAGGAATCAAAGCCAGACTAAACATTTCTCTTAAGTCTGGATTTAAAAAGAGAGAGATAAGAAGCACTCGTAATGCCCGGTGGCAGCTTGTTTTTGATCCGAAGTGACATTATGGCATTTATTATGATACAGATTTCTGTTCTAAATTAATTTCTTGTCGATTTTTCACAATTTCTACAAAAACTTTGAATGTCGAACTGATCCAAAATGACAATAAAAACATTTATAATGTTAAAAAGAGGATTTCCGTTTCAAGTACAGTGCTCAGCATAAATGAGCACACTTCCTTTTAAAAATGAATAGTTTTATTAATTTCCCAGTGAATATAACCATTAATTGTTGGTGCCTTTAAACAAAACAGATTTATTAAACATTATATATCCATTAAAATAAGAGTTTGGTCATCGAACATCTTTAGGAATGGAAAGATCATACATTCATGTTCAATTGAGTAAAGAAATATTACAAACTACAACATTTTAAGTAAATTTGATATTTTTTTTTATGTTTCTATTGATTTTTCCTGTTTATTAAAATGTTATTTTTAATTAATGATATTTTGGCGGTTCATTCCGCTGTGGCAACTCCTGATTAATAAAGGGACTGAGCCTAAAAGAAAATGAATGAATGAATGAATGAATGAATGAATAAATGATATTTTTCCCCAACATATTAATTTGGGTGTACTAATTTTCAGACGGTGATCTTACGTTTTTTATTTTGTTAGATTAGTTCCAGTTTTGGCTTCGGTACTGACTAATCTAATGTATATGCACAAATATATTATTGTAAAGCATCCTGTGGAAAATATGAATTTAAAAGAGAGATCTGTGAGGGTCTACTCATTTTTTCTGCATTTTATTACTTAGATTTTTAGTCTTGTTTCTAGTCCAAATTAATTCTTAAATCAAGAAGCATTTTCTTCTCTTGTTTTAAGAAATAATATGCCAAAATTAAGTGAGTTTTTCCTTAAAACAAGCAAAATAATCTTAAGTCAAATCAAATTCAAGATTATTTTGCTTATTTTGTTTCTTGAAAAGCAAATAAGTGTAATAAAATGATTTTTTGTCAGCGTCATTCAAGTAAGGACTGCAGTAATAATGCTGCTGAGTATTAAAATTATCCTAATGTGCTAATATACAACATAATTGTATTTTAAACATAATATATCCAGTTTCAGCATGCATGATACTTATTTAAAATCATGAAAAAAGCACTCCGTTTTACAAGAGTCTATGGACTTTTATTATTCCATCAAGCTCCAAAACAAAACAAATATAAGAAATATGGTCTTTTATACATACATTTTGTTTGTGTAGTTGTGCAGGCCACGCTAAAAGAAGAGAAGAAACTGATGGTGGAGAATGCCAAACTCAAGAAGGACATAGAGGAACTGAAGAAACAGCTTCTTGACAAGGAAAAGACAAGAGGAGGTAGAATATCACACATTCTTGCTGATGTTTTTGAAGTAATGAAATACTAAGATGCTGAACTTGACAGCATATTGAAATAGTCTAAATTTAAACCCTTCAACGCATGACCACCCACATCACTGATGCCTTTTGGGTGGTCAGAAAAATCCTAAAGTTTAAAAGCAAAATATGAAAAAGATAGCCAGGCTTTCTGCCGTTTCTGCTTTGATTTTTAGTTACTTTTAGATGGTATTAGAAAGACGTTTAAAGTGACAGTTCACCCAAAATTGAACATTTACTCCCCCTTAAGTTGTTACAAACTTTTTTTTGTATTCTGTTGAACACAAAAGGAGATAGTTTGAAGAATGCTAGTAACCAAACTGTTGATGATAACCATTGACATCCATAATATTATAGAAGCAAATGAACTACAGAGACACTTTTATAATATAGTTTTCTGCTGGATCCCTGGACATGTTGGTCTTTGCAGAAACCAACAAGCAGACAAAGTTGCCAAGAATTAAGGAGTACAAACTTCCACCTTCAGACTTAAAGTCAACATGAACCGGAAGCTGAGACTGTTGTTTTATTTTTATTTATTTATTTTTTTGTATTGTGACGCAGTTCCTAGAGAAACGTAATATTAAATGAGAAATTACATTTTTTTATGTTATAGCCTTATTCCAAAATGGATTAAATTAATTAATTTCCTCAAATTTCTACACGCAATACCTCATAATGACAATGTAAAAAAAGATTTTTTGAAATTGTTGAAAATTTATTTTAAAAAAAACCTGAAGAATCACATGTAGATCAGTATTCACAGCCTTATTCACAGCCTTTGCTCAATACTTTGTTGATGCACCTTTGGCAGCAATTACAGCCTCAAGTCTTTTTGAATATGCCACAAGCTTGGCACACCTGTCTTTGGGAATTTTTGCCCATTCCTCTTTGCAGTACCTCTCAAGCTCTATCAGGTTGGATGGGAAGTGACGGTGTACAGCCATTTTCAGATCTCTCCAGAGATGTTCAATAGGATTTAGGTCTGGGCTCTGGCTGGGCCACTCACGGACATTCACCGAGTTGTTGTGAAGCCACTCCATTGATATTTTGGCGGGGTGCTTTGGGTCATTGTCCTGCTGGAAGATGAACCGTTGCCCCAGTCTGACGTCAAGAGCACTCTGAAGCAGGTTTTCATTCAGGATGTCTCTGTACATCTGCTGCATTCATCTTTATCTCTATCCTGACTAGTCTTCCAGTTCCTGCTGCTGAAAAACATCCCCACAGCATGATGCTGCCACCACCATGCTTCACTGTAGGGATGGTATTAGCCTGGTGATGAGCGGTGCCTGGTTTTATCCAAACGTAACGCCTGGCATTCACTCCAAAGAGTTCAATTTTAGTCTCATCAGACCAGAGAATTTAGTTTCTTATGGTCTGAGAGTCCTTCAGACGTCTTTTAGCAAATTCCAGGCAGCGAGTAGCTTCCGTCTGGCCACTCTACCATACAGGCCTGATTGGTTGATTGCTGCACAGATGGTTGTCCTTCTGTAAGGATCTCTTCTCTCCACAGAAGAACCCTGGAGCTCAGACAGAGTGACCATCAGGTTATTGATCACCTCCCTGACTAAGGCCCTTCTCCCCCGATCACTCAGCTTAGATGGCCGGCCAGCTCAAGGAAGAGTCCTGGTGGTTCCAAACATCTTCCACTTACAGATGATGGAGGCCACTGTGCTCATTGGAAATTTCAGAGCAGCAGAAATTTTTCTGTAATCTTCCCCAGCCTTGTGCCTCGAGACAATCCAGTCTCGGAGGTCTACAGACAATTCCTTTGTCTTCATGCTTGGTTTGTGCTTTGACATGCACTGACAACCCTGGGACCTTATATAGACAGGTGTATGCCTTTTCAAATCACGTCCAATCAACTGAATTTGCCACAGGTGTACTCCAATTAAGCTGCTGAAACATCATAAGAATGATCAGTGGAAACAGAATGTACCTGAGCTCAATTTAGAGCTTCACGGCTAAGGCTGTGAATACTGATGTACATGTGATTTTTCAGGGTTTTTATTTTTAATACATTTGCAACAATTTCCAAAAATATTTTTCCACATTGTCATTATGGGACATTGTGAGTAGAATTTTGAGGAAATAAATAAATTTAATCCATTTTGGAAAAAGGCTGTAACATAAACAAATGTGGAAAAAGTGAAGCGCTATCAATACTTTCCGCATGCACTGTATTTTCTGGCGATACTTTAAAGGTAATATTGTTAAACATTTCTTTTAAACAGTTCTTGCAAAAAATTGTAATTTAAAAGAAAAGTAAATCTTAATGAACTATTTTACATGTTTTTAAGTCTTATGTGTTTAAAAATGGTGAATTTGTACTCATATCACAATATATATTGCAGAAAAACAAAATATCACAATGTCAGATTTTTCCAATATCGTGCAGCCCTAGTCCATAATAATACATATTTTTAGGTGAACTGTCTCTTTAATTGGATACAAGTTAATAAGATAATAAACATGACTATTCAAATTGTTTAATCTATTGCAAATAATATAAATAATGATATTTGTTTTTTCCAGTGATAGACGTGCCTTCTGTCGAGCCCAGTGTCCAGTGTATGTCTAAACCCTCATCTGCAGATCCACCTGTCCCAGCAGCCCCTTCTGCTCCCACCACAAAAACACCATTAGCCAAAAACAACGACGAGGCGAAAAAGATGAAAGCCGAGAAGAAGGGTAAGTATACTTCTCAGACTCAGTGTGACATTTCCTTTATAACAGCTCATCTCTGCGGTGGCAAAACTTTCCAGGCATTTCTGTTGATTCATTTGCAGCAACACCGTCCAAAACATCAGCTTTGAGTTCGGCGCAAAATCTAAATCTACTCACAGATTGTGAAATAAAATAAACCTTTTCTACTTATTATAAAATTACAAATTATATAGTTGAACATGTTTATGAAGGTGAATAATTCATATTACTTGTATAATTAATCAGGGGTGCGTTTCCCAAAACCATCTTTAGCCAACTAAGGTCGCAAGTTCCGTAGTTACAAACATAGTTCGTTGATTTGCCATTTCCTAAATCCATCGTTCCAACGAACATTTGCAAACTGCGTAGCAAACTTGTGCACATGAAACTACACGTCTGGAGGTGTAGTTAGAAACAGTCCTGGCTGTGTTCTATTCCCACTTATCCCCCCTATGCCCTATTCATTTAGAACATTCTAACATTCAAAGTTGGAATTATTAAAAATAAAAATGCATTAAGGTCATCTCTCTTAGGTGTAATTTGCTTTCAAAGTATTTTTACAGTTCAGTTTTAGCTTCATGTTTATAATTGAGCTATGGATGACCTATTATTTAAAAGCGTAATTTATGTTACGTCTCCAAAGCTTGTGAAAATAAAAAACATAGCAGACGTTAATGCTTTTATTTTATAGTGGGTTATTTATGAAGTATCTGTACTGTATATGACATGGGCCTGTTGGTTAGAACATTTCTGCTGTGGTTTACATGTGTCAAATTGTAAAAGTAGACTTTAAAAAAATGTAAAATAAATAAACAATATCCTACTTAATAATAATATAATAATAATAATAATAATAATAATAATAATAATAATAATCATCATCATCATCATCATCATCATCATTAATTTTATTAATATTATTATTAAAGTAAATATATTTATAATAAATAGCCTCATTATTTATTTATATGATTTATATATGATATTAGAATAATGTTAGCTTTTGTAAGTGATTTTATGTTTTAGAATAGAATATGTAATGTTCAACTTCTCAATAATATTAGTAAAGCAAACACAGGCCCTATATGTGCCGTTTATATACATTTCAATGAATATGGAAAATGAGTGCATGTTTTTACCAAAACTAACATTGGATTTTATTTTAAATGCGTGTTTGTGTAAAACAATTTAATTTGCACAAAGAAATGATGGGGTTGTTCTCTAAAGAAGTCGTTACTACACCCCGTTTAGAGCATCATTATGGGCGTTTTACGCTATAACTAACGTGGTTCAAGCAAGGGATCTGCGACAGAGAAACTAGGAGTTTTGGAAAACACTCGTCACTACATCGTTCTTTTCCCAAACGATGCATCGTACTATGATAGTTTAGCCGCGAGCTACGTCGTTGTTTGGGAAACGCACCCCAGTATAAGTTTACTCACCCTCAAGTGGTTCCAAACCTTTATGAGTAACCACATTTTTCAAAATATCTCTTTTTGTGTTCAACAGAAAAAAGAAGCTCCTAAAGCTTTAAAACAAGTAAAGGGTGAGTAAATAAACAATGACAGGATGTTCATTTTTGGGTGAACTACCCTTTTTAATTACTAATAGGAACATAAATGAGAAAAACATTTGGCTATGTGTGCAATCCCATTTCTAAAATCCTCTTTATCCTACCGTCATAAATAATGAAGTGTAATGAATGCATTTGAAAAACTTGATGGAGTTTAAAAAGAGACTGTGAGCAAATGTTAGGTTAAACTCCAACCAGATCTGAAGGCAAACCAGACTTACAGACGTCACTGATGTCTTCAGGGTGTCACTTTTCTGAATACTTGTACCCTAAAGGATAGAGATTATGAAAAAGATTTTCATTTCAAATAATTTAAGTCCCCTTCAGCTTGGGAACGCTCTGTTCATATCTCAGTACAGATCATTTTTTTTGGTAAATTGGTGGGCTGAGGAAAAACAAGTTAAGTTGTGCGTTTCTCTGACATTCCTGTGGGCCAGATGTTTCATAATTCTCCGATATTTCTCTTTTAGTTCAGCGTTGATGATTGCTGTGTTTCGGTGTGGATGAGTGCTTCTTTTGCACCTGTAGTTGACACGCATCTTATTTATTAGCTTTTTTGATGATTATTCACATTAAAAAGGCTTTGAGGAATCTTGGCGCAATTTGTGGTAGACCTACATTCGGGCTGCGCGATTAATCAAAATGAAAGCGCTGTGATATTAGACCACGTAATGCTGTGATTTGAATTAATTGTATAAATAGTCGTGGTGTTTTAAAGTGAAGGGTCGTCTGCTAAACTATTTTTCTTACTTTAAACGTCTGGAATAAGAAGGTGGTTTAACAGCTAATGACAAGTTTACGTGGAACTCTAAAGGATTTCAGAGGAAATGAATAGGCTGGCCTCGGCAGTGCTGCGTGAACGTGAATAATTATGAAAGAAATCGTTTTACTGGCAGTTTTCTCCAATAAGGTGCATTTTGGCACTGTCTGTTGTTCAGGCATTAAAGATAAAAATTAAATAATGATGATTACATACATGATTAATGTAATTACAATCTCTAAAATAAAAATTGTTTACAGTTCTCAAACTTGTAAGAAACTAAACTTGAAGGGAACTAATTTTAATTACAGGAAAACAGTATTTAGCTTTGTCTCATGGGGAAACAAACTGTAAGGGGTAATAGTGGTGATATAATTAGTTAATTAATATTGATTAAAGTTAAACAATGCTACTATAAAATCCTATTACAAAATATAATAGATTTTCTTTTTTAAATTATTATTATTATTATTATTAATATATTACATATTATAATATGAAAAAATTTGTGCTGTCTAACGATTATTCATGATTAATCACATCTAAGATAAGTTTGTATTTACTTTATATATACAAGTATGTATACATGTATATACACTCACCCGCCACTTTATTAGGGACACCTTACTAGTACCAGGTTGGACCCCATTTTGCCTTCAGAACTGCCTTAATCCTTCGTGACATAGATTCAACAAGGTACTGGAAATATTCCTCAGATATTTTGGTCTATATTGACATGATAACTTCACGCAGTTGCTGCAGATTTGTCGGCTGCACATCCATGATGCGAATTCCCCATTCCACCAAATCCCAAAGGTGCTCTATAGGATTAAGATCTGGAGACTGGAGACATTTGAGTACAGTGAACTCATTGTCATGTTCAAGAAACCGGTCTGAGATGATTCACACTTTATGACATGGCATGTTATCCTGCTGGAAGTAGCCATCAGAAGATGGGTACACTGTGGTCATAAAGGGATGGACATGATGACACAATGCTCAATTGGTACTAATTGGCCCAAAGTGTGCCAAAAAAATCCCCCACACCATTACACCACCACCAGCTTGAACCATTGATGCAAGGCAGGATGGATCCATGCTTTCATGTTGTTGACGCCAAATTCTGACCCTATCATCCAAATGTCACAGCTGAAATGAAGACTCATCAGACCAGGCAACGTGTTTTGGTGAGCCTGTGCGAATTGTAGCCTCAGTTTCCTGTTCTTAGCTGACAGGAGTGGCACCCGGTGTGGTCTTCTGCTGCTGTAGCCCACCTGCTTCAAGGTTGGACGTGTTGTGCGTTCAGAGATGCTCTTCTGCATACCTCTGCTGTAACGAGTGGTTATTTGAGTTACTGTTGCCTTCCTATCAGCTGGAACCAGTCTGGCTATTCTCCTCTGACCTCTGGCATCAACAAGGCATTTGCGCCCACAGAACTGCCGCTCACTGGATATTTTCTCTTTTTCAGACCATTCTCTGTAAACCCTAGAGATGGTTGTCTGTGAAAATCCCAGTAGATCAGCAGTTTCTAGAATACTCAGACCAGCCGGTCTGGCGCCAAGAACCATGCCACATTCAAAGTCACTTTAATCCCCTTTCTTCCCCATTCTGATGCTCGGTTTGAACTGCAGCAGATTGTCTTGACCATGTCTACATGCCTAAATACATTGAGTTGCTGGCGTGTGATTGGCTGATTAGAAATTTGCGTCAACAAGCAGTTGGACAGGTGTACCTAATAAAGTGGCCGGTGAGTGTATGTCTAAATTCACACACATAGGATGAAAATATATACAAATTAAATATTTTTATTATATATATATATATATATATATATATATATATATATATATATATATATATATATAATATTTATTTATTTATTTTTTTATATATAATATATATTATTATTTTTAAACTGATTTAAAAAGAAATCGGTTATGCTCACCAATGTTGCTTTTAATTATATCAAATATGTAGTAAAACAGTAATAATGTGAAATATTATTAGAATTTTAAGTAACCTTTCTATTTTAATTCTTTTTCAAAAACTCATTTATCGCTGTAATTAAAAAAAATAATTCTTTAAAGCCTTCAGTGTGTCAAATGATCTTTTAGAAAAATATTAATCCTTCAGAAAAGTACTGAAAACTGTTGGCCTGTTAATATTTCAGTGGAAACAGTGATTCATTTTTTTTAGGATCCAGTGATACATACAAACCCCAAACCCCCAAGAACTATGGTGCTTTGTTTCTAACAAAATACTCGAGACTATTTATGCTTGTAGACAACATGTCCAACACAGTCTCTCCGATCCCACAAGTCCAGAAAGCGGTGATAAAGTTGTACCATTTTCAAATCACCAGAGTGATTAGAAACAAACAGCACACTTAACCCAAACCACTGCTAGCGCTGTTTTTGGGGAAAGCTCGGAAACAGAACGGAGATGACAAGGCGACATAACATCCACTTGTGGACTTTTAAAAGCATCTCAACAGCTCCCCGGGGAACAATATGCACAAGTTTAAAAATAACTTTCAAAGAGCTGCATTAAAAACACCTCACAAACCAAAAGCACATTTCCTCCGGGTAGACATTTACTACAATAAAAGCCCGGAATCACAGGGTGTGTTGAGGTCGATTCAGTAGGTGCGTCACAAATCACATACTTATGCACTATTCTACACCATTTTATAGTATACATAGCATAAGTAGTGCATTTACACTGAATATTCCCCCATAGTTATTGCACTTAAAATCCCCTAATGACACTTTCAATGGTCGCACCTTTGCTCATGTAGCGGAAGGGGCAGAGCCATTGGTCGCTGAGTTTTGATTACATCTCAATCAGAATCCTTGTTCAGTAATCAGTGCAGTGATCAGGTCGACAGCCATTTTAAGTCCTGTCCTAATTTCAACATTTTTCCAGTTCATAAAAGTATAAATTCTTAATAAAATAAGTGCACTTAAAATACCCAGATGATACTCTCAATTGTCGCACCTTTGCTTGCATAGTGAAAGGGGCGGAGCTATTGGGGTGGGCGGAGGTTTGATTACTTTGTGTCCATCTCAATCAGAATCCTTGTTCAGTAATCAGTGCAGTGATCAGGTCGACAGCCTGTCTTAATTTCAACATTTCTCCAGTGCACTGAAACATTGACGTTCTGAAAAGTCCAACAGTGCACCATGTAAATCAGGGTGCATCAATATGCACTATGCGCCATTAACAGAAGTTTGGAAGTGTGAAATATGAATCACATGACCGAAATCATCAAGCATAAAGACGAAAGAGAGGCGTTTTTTTAAATGAAAATTCTAAATAGTATAAGTGCACTTAAAATACATAGATGATGCACTCAATGGTCGCACCTTTGCTCACCTAGTCAGACCCCCTAGTTTTTCGTGATTTCATCATTGCTGAATCCAACGCAAAATCAACAAAAAGTTGCACATTTTCGCGATCCTGCAAAATTCTTTATTTAAACAAAATAATTGCAACAAAATGTAAATAATCTCATAAAACATCAAATTCCACACCATATAATCCATTTAGATTTATTTTAGTTTGCAATTAATTGTTTTACATGACTTAAAGACGTTGCATACGCAGCGCACGTGATGTATTTGAGTGTCTCTCGAAAAATGACGGCTCACCTGCATCCTCACAATCCTAACATTACATGAGAGTGGGGGAAAAGTATGTTTGGAGCCTGTGCAGTAAGCAGACGCGGATGAAGCGCAAGTGATTTACATGTGAAGTATATTCAAAGATGGGATTAGACATCCTGTGGCGCAAATTGGCTGTTTTTTGCGTTTGATGCGCTTGAGACGGCAAAAGAAAGTGGGAAACATCTAACAAACGGCGCAATGGAACAGACAGAAAAGCAAACAGCTTACAATGATGGAGATTGGTTCAAGGATGGCGGCCACTGGACGTGACCGAACTGAAGTACATTATTTGTGCTTTATATGTAAGGCTGGTGTTATGATGTTCGTGAAATCGATAAATTATTTCGTTTAATGCTTTCCCTGCCGTTACCAGAGAGAAAACGCTTCCCTGCCATTAACAAGTTTTACGGCAATCCGTGTTTTAGGTGTATTATGGTGGGGGGAAGCCTCAATGCCTGTCCTGAGTAAGGTACAATATGTCAGATGCTCCAGGGAGTAAAATCCGAGAGAGGGAAAGTAAGATCGTGGATAAAAATAAGAGTTATACAACCTTCCTTTGGCTTAATCCCTACTTTTTTAGATCGGTTTTAGATCTTGTCTTCACAAGAGACCAAAATATTGTCATTGTGTCAGATTGCACACCTAACATAGTAGGCTACCTAATATGGTAAATAAGGTTTTTTTTTTTTTTTTATATATACCATATTAAATCAAATCAAAATCAAATCACTTTTATTGTCACATCATAAAAGATATATAAAATTAGTTTTTTGTTGTTTTAAATCGCAAAATTGTCCGCAAATTTCTGGCAACTACCACATTTTCATTTTTATTGCAAAAAATCACAAATAAAATCGTGAAAAACTAGGGGGTCTGCCTAGTGGAAGGGGCAGAGCTATCAGGGGGGCGGAGGTTTGAACACAGTAATGCATTACTTTAAAAAAATTAAGTAATAATACTTTAGTTACTTTTTAAAAAATGTAATGCGAGTAATTTTTTTTAGTTAAAATAAATTGCTGAATTAACACCAAGCGGCAACCTCCCGCTCTCCCTCGGGAAGCCCATACGGAAGTAACTGAAACTGCAATTCATCGAAATTCCGCTAGTCCTGGCTCCATAACAGAGCTAATTTCTCTTGAGCCCACTGTGAGAATGGCCAACTTTACAGCAGAAAAAAAGGTGTTTACAGCCTGGTACAAAGAACGATTTTGGTTCATATAGCTAATATTACCCTTCGTGACAACTGTGAGGGGGGTGAATTTTTTTATAACTCATCCGTTTCCTTTATATTAGGTTATATTAAGTTTGCATAATTAAGGGCGTGGTCACTTGAGTGACAGCTAGGTCTCGCTGGTCGCCGTCACTTCTCCTCAGTTGATTACGGCTGATTAGCCGCTGATCTCGGCAAATTCATAGTATTTTTGCGTTGTTTTATGTGACTTTACACAGTCAGTTGCCTTTTGGAATTATTTCCTACAATTATCAGATGATATGGCATGCTGTGTGCACTTAATTGTGCTCACAAGCCATTCACGTGGCCTCCATTTGCCAGGTGAGTGAAATTATACCATCTCTATGTATGTATTTGTTTTATTTAAGATCATTTATCATTTATAATGTTCTTTAGAGCTGTAATGCACTCCAGAATCTGACAGATTGATTAGCTGTAGGCTCTAAAACAGTCATCTGAAGCGTTGTCATACAGTGTTCTGCCTGGACTTCATAATTAGTCTTGCATTTACTAACACAGACTATATCTGAAGTGTTTTGGAAGTAATTCGCACTTTCCTCCTGTTGAAAAACGTCATAAGAACAATGCTTAGTTTCTCAATGTGTAATGCATTGAGCCACTAAGCATTGCGCTTATGACGTTGCTTATGAAACAGTGTTTTTAAAAGTCTAAACACTTTATTGATAAAGTGTACAACCAAGCACATGTGGTCAGAACACAAACGAGTCGCAGGTGATGAAGTATTAAGCGTTTCTCCCATAGGAAAGCCCGTTAAGCTGCATGCCTCTGTAGCTCCGCTCACGCTCCGCCTCTTTGCCCTTGTATGGTATGCCCGGGGTTGGTGCGATGACGCGCGAACAAAATGGCGACGGTCGGCCACGCCTTCTGATGGCTTCTTTTGGGTTCTTCATAAACCTATGGGTGACGTCACGGATACTACGTCCATATATTTTACAGTCTATGATTAACACATGCATGGACCATTCACACATTCATTCCAAAATACTGGTAAATTCTGACATCATTAACCAAAAATAAGCTCTAGACGGCCGCGCTTGTATTAAACATGAAGGGGGTCAGTCTTTTTCTTGACTGTTGTGCTTTTATTTAAAACTATAGTATTCATGTGTCTGCTTTTGTCCCAGACCAAATAACTAGGAAAACAATCCGCTAACGTTACCCTCCGGCAGAAGCACTTACCGCAGCTAAAAACGGCTGTTTACACATTTGACGACACATGATCACACATTTCACACATGATCCTAGGGCTGGGCCGATAAACGATATTACATCAAATCACGATAAAATTTATGTCAATAACAATGATAAGCTCTGGACTTTTTTACTCTACATTGATTCAAGAGCCACACAGCAGAAATTTGCAACAATGGGAATCTAAAAGTGTGTTGATATTAGAGATACACCGAATGTTTTGCCACCGAAAATTTATCGGCCGAAAATGTTATTCCATTTAATAGACCCTTTAATTTTTGTGGCTTCAGTCATTGTTGGGGTACTCTTTTAAATCTGGAAGCATTAACAACTTGTATCAAAATATATATATATCGTTATCGTTCAATATGGAAAATAATTATCGAGATTGCATTTTTGCCTATCGCCGGTCATTTTTTGTAAAAGTCTGTATGTATAAAAGGGGTCATAGTCACATTGAATCAACAGACAAAATTGAAGATGGCAGGGAAAAAATTAAGGTAAAACGTAACACAAGTGTAACAACATTAATTTACATAAAAAAGTAACTAAGTAACGCAACTAGTTACATTTTTGGGGAGTAACTCAATATTGTAATGCATTACTTTATTAATCAAGTAATCAATATTGTAAAGCAGTACTTTATTAATCAAGTAATAGCTCATGACAGCTACTTTTAGGTAGTTTGGTCATTTATTTCACTAATTTAGCAACTGTTAAACAACGAGTTTTGGTTTGAATTTCTGTTTTGTAAAAAACGTTAGTGTTCCATTTGGCACGATACTAAACTCATACACTAGATGGTTGAGTGTATATATACAGTTAAAGGCAAAATTATTAGCCCTCCCGCAAAATTTGTATTCTTTTAAAAATATTTCCCAAGTGTTGTTTAATGGGGAGAAGATTTTGCGCAACACAACTCTCTGAAACTGCCGATTTTATACTTTATATTTTATACTTGTATTTAATTTAATACTTATGTGCCATTTTGGTGACTGTCGCTTTAAATTCAAATGAGATTGTGAGATGAGAATTCTACAAATTTCTGTGCGTCAGCAGAGTGGCAGATTCAAAACAGGACTAAAAGAGGATGTAGGCTCAGAAGAAAGTAGTCTATAGTAGAAAACTATGGTGTTGATTTGTGCATCTTAAAACTCCACATTTATAATGCATCTTTGAAGCAGGTTTAGCGGAAACAGACAGTAATGCTGGACGGCTGCTTCTCACTCAGGGTTATTTATGCTAATGAGGAAGAGATCATCACTAATGGGTCGGGCTTTTCCTCTCTGATGACACATACAAAGGGCGAATGTCAAGTGTGATTATAAAACAATCATTAATAATTTTTTACTATTAGCAGCTAGCTATATTCACACATTAAACATTTGATTTCTGCATAATAGGTTTTTGCATTCTGATTGGCAAACACAAAAATATCTAAAAGGCAAGTTCTGATGTGGTGTTTTTGGTTCAGGTGAGAAGAAAGAGAAGAAGGCAGCGGCGCCTCCCCAGGAAGATGCGAAAGTGGATGTGTCTCGATTGGATCTGCGAGTGGGCCGAATCATCAGCGCAGAGAAGCATCCTGATGCAGACTCGCTCTATGTGGAGCAGGTGGATGTGGGTGAAGCAGCTCCACGCACAGTGGTCAGCGGACTGGTCAAACACATCCCTCTGGACCAGGTAATAACTTAGACCTAACCCCTGACAATCATGCCAGGTTTGTATAACATAAAAAGTATTAATTACATTTTATAGATGATAATAATGTTTTATTAATTTATCATTTTGTTTTTATTAATATTTAGTGCTTTAAAAATGTATTATAATAATTTTATGACACATTTATAAAATGCAGCAAATAATTTATTGCATTTATTCAGTAATTAATTGTCAAAATTAGCCCTCCTGTGAAATTTAATTTTCAAATATTTACTAGATTTACCGCAAAATTTCACAGTATTGAATTAAAAATAATAATATTCTGTGATATTCTAAACACTATAATAGTCTAAAGACTATAATTCTGAAGACTATAAAATTCTTGTGATATACTGATTTATCACATTTTATCTTATGTAATCAGGGCTTTACATTAACACCCGCCAACCCGCCAAATGCGGGTAGATTTCAGCTCTGGCGGGTTAGACAGACACCTCCACTAGCCACTTTGGCTGGTTGGAAATCATTTTTAAATTGTAGTTTTCTTAAAAGCAGGGTTTGAAAATAAGCGTGGCCCATTCGAGCAAATGTGATCTTAGAATCGAGAAGCAGCACGACTGACAAAAATAACTGTGTTCGCACGAGCAGAAAGCAGGTAAATACCGAACGAGAGAATGATCTCTCGCACGCACAGATGATGTGATGCGCGCGACTGTTAAAAAGCGTGCGCGCTCCCGTTTACTTGCGCGAAGCAACCATCACCGTGCCTAGAGGAACCGCAACTGGTGCGATCGGTTCCCTTTGAAATAGACTGGACAAAGAGTGATGATCGTGCACCCACAGTCCTGCTGCTTTCAAGAGCTCAAGATTTTTAAAAATACACATATTCTTTTGTAAGCAGCAGCGGTCACTGCTTTCATTTACAGGCTTATATTAACCGTGCGCATGATTATCCTTTCATTATCAAACACGGTATGTTTCACCTACTTTCTTTTGTTTGCAGTTATTTTTGTTAATATGGTTTATTTATATTTCTTTATAATAACATTGCTTTAATGGGAGATTACTCCCCGTTTATGTGTAGTTAACTGGTGATCTGGGACTTTTAGCCAGGACAGATTACTGTGCTTATTTTAGATACATGACAATAATTATTTTTTTTTAAATGTAATGTTTTTTTAAAGAAAAGTTTTGTTGAATTAAAAGTGCACCTACATGTATACAGCTTTATTTTCCTTGTTTTGACACATTAAAAAATTGTGGCTAAGAAATACTTATTTGGTGTGGTCAGAGATAAAATTGGTAAATCCTTAATTTTGAGCCCTGAAAAGTGATGTGAAATAAAAACTGACTGTATTGCGACACAACCCATTTGCTCATGCACACTGAGCAAGCTACACAATACACACAAGAAGTTAAATGAATGAGGAGGCATGTGGACATAACACAACATCTAAATCAAGTCATTTTAGCATGTCAAAGTCAAATTTATGCATATAAAATATATTTTCCCAACAAGAAAATTGTGGCTAGTGAAAATGGCGAGTGGCTAGTAATGTTGGAAATCTACTAGCCACATTGGCTGGTGATCAAAAAAGTTAATGTTAAGCCCTGTATGTAATAAAGATTGATTATAATAAACTTTTGACATTTATAAAATGCCTATGTATTCAGTGATTTATACAGTGTACAGTACCTTAAACAGTATTGTAATAAAATTATTGATTTAAATAAATAATACTTTTAAAGAACATTTTTAATCACATAAAAAATTGAAAACATAATTATAATGCAATCAATAGAACAAATTAAACAGGGATATATATATATATATATATATATATATATATATATATCTTTTAAAATCTAAATCGGATAAAAACACTCTCCTCATAAAACGCTGCTACATTGAAAACATATGCTACATACACTCTTCATATATATCTATATATAAAAACAAAATGCAATGCATAATTTATAAAATGTCAAAAAAAAAAAACACTTTCAAATTGAGTCAAGCTAGTATTTACGAGACTGTGTTTTGGACTAGTCTGAAGTAACGTGAGCACAGTTAGTCTTGCTACTGTACCCAACAGTGATTTTTGTTTGCCATAAAATGAATGCAGCTCTTGTTGATTAGGTGTTACGTGTCAGAATATTGTGAAGGGGGATATTTCAGTTTTACTGTTTCATATAAAACGTCTGCACTACTACGATTCATGCAGGTCCATAAACCTGCTCCATGCACACAGCTCAGTCTCTTGTGTTTTATTTTCCAGAGCCCCAAGTTTACGATTTGTTTAGGGGATTCCTAGCAGCTCGTCAGAAATTCTAATTACACCAATAAAACGCATCTGTTTCCTTCATTCGTTTAATTACGTTCAGTCCCCTCTCCAAATCTCTATGACTGCATCCCGGTTGCTTTAAGTATGTTTGTACATTTATAGAGTTGAAATAATAATGAAGGTCCACAGTTGGTTGCGTACAGGATTTTGGACGTAGATGAGATGAGATTTGCTTATTGCATGTATTAAGTTTATTAATTTTGTTAGGGGGTCTGTTTTGTTCTGCATCCCTTGTTCTTGGTTATAAAAACGAATAATTCCGCTGTTATGAAGTTTCCCAGCTGTTCCTCATAACACGGTACGCTGTTGATGTTTTTGGACCTTTGCATAATTTCACTTTCTGCCATGCAATGAGTTCAGGTCTCGATATGCTCACTGCTTTTTTTTTTTTTTGTTTACCATTTAGGTGAAGAAGAAAGCAAGCATAAACATTCAGAAAGTGCTATTTAGATGAACACATGCTTCACACTTTTCTCTCAATAACAAAATAAACACAGGTAAATAAAAAAAAAAAAAAAAACAGTAAAAAAAAACAGTAGTTAATAAAGCACGTGATCACATAGATGCGCTATGAGTGTTTATTATTAAACAGCTGCCTGTAATACTCGCTTCTGATTAGTCGGTCGCAACATTCCAAGGTGTGTTATTCCCAGCTAACAAACTCTAAATAACGCAGGCTCATCCGGAAACTTTGAATCACCTTGACGATCAGTGGATATGTTAAATTCCATACATCCACATTCATATGTATCTGCTTGAATGTCACACTGGTTTTGGAATGTTTGCTGCCAAGTTATGAATACATTATATGTAGGTTAGTATATGCTTTATTCAGCCGGTTTTGTTTCTGTTAGCTTTGCGTTTTGACTGTTTGGTGACATCTTGTGACTGAAATTATGCGTAGGTTAATGTGTACTCCATAAGCCGTTTTCGTTTCTGTCAGCCTTGCCTTTAATTAAATATTTAACTATTTGACGCTAGAGTTTTACATACAACAGCTGACCCTCCTGCGTGAGTTTTTTTATTGTGACCATTAGCTAGAATCCATTGGGGTATAAAGTTCCCATGTTGACGTGTCAAGTTCATCACGTGATCCACCAGCCCCAATAATCTATGTATATATAGTATTTTTTCTCTTTTTGCCCTTTTCTCTAAATATTGACAAAATGTTCTAACTATATTGTGAAATTTCTGAAACTCCAATTCTGAAATATGTGACAGAACATATATTTCGTCTTTTAAACAGCTTAATAATGATCGTATTATTTGTTATATGACGGGTAATGGGCACCGCCATATTTAGTCTGTGCTGCAGGAGAGATTTTACCTGCTGGATTTACATCATGTTTTTTCATTATTTTCTTGCGAAAAATATGAACGTAAGTAACTGTTTATCTGGGGGAGAAATAGAAAAAATATTCTAGTAACATAAACTGTGCATCTTGAATCTACTTGAGTAAAGCACATCGTCTAGTTATATCGAAAAATAATTATTATTGTCGTCTCCAAAGACATCCGTGTCTCTTTTACAAACTTTAAATTGTATGTTTTGCTTGTAGTTACGTGTATTTGAATGTTTGAAACCTAAAATAAATGTTGTTTGAGCAATTGATGACATTCTAACCACACCGATGTGATAATGCGCTTCAGGGAGCAGCCACGGCTGATCACACTGGTGTGATCGTAAACATGAAAGGGTTAATAAACTATTATGGCTTATTTTTTTGTGTCAAATGTATGTTTTGTGACAAGTAGCTGCATAATAAACTAGATAAAGTACATCCAGGATGGTTGCTTTCACTAAAAACACCTTCGCGTCAGGCTGCTGATAAGCCTGTAATCTGCAATAACAACCTTCTGTATGTACGTTACCCCTTATATAGCATACTAAAAAGCCAAGAGCTTTACAGTGTATACAACCACAGTTTCGACAGTGCTACCAGGATTTCTGCAGGTTTTATGATTAAAAAACAGCATGATTATAAATTACAGCTCAATTACAAAAGGCAAACATAGTGAAAAACTGATTTTATTTCAAAACTGCATGAAACAAGACAACTGCAAGGAAACATCTCGATCACAGTTGTCAAACTCAGTTTCTGAAGGGTGTGCACGCTCTGCACAGTTTAGGTCCAACCCTAATTAAACCCACCTGATCAAACTAATTGAGTCCTTCAGGCTTGTTTGAAACCTACAGGTAAGTGTGTTGGAGCACGGTTGGAACTAAACTGTGCAGGGCTGAGGCCCTCCAGGTTTTGATACCCACATGAAAAACATTATCAGATTCTGAAATGTTCTTCTTTCTCTAGCAAAAACTTTTTGAAATGCGCATCTGCTCTGTGTAATGTATTGCGTCATGTGGAAGCTCAGATCAAATCAGAATATTTCTTTCATTTCAAAAAAATAAGACTTGTTTTCTGTTATGAAACAGATTTATGATAAAACGATCAAGTTTATGAAATCCGACAGAAATTAAATGTTGAATCGTTTTCAGACCTTGCTTGCAGATATTTGTACATTTTAATCATGAACACTTGATTGTGTGCAGTATCTTAGAAAACAAGACTTAATGTCATCATTTATGTTCAGATATTTTAGAAGAAAAACAAAAATACAGAGTAAAGCTGCCTTTCCACTGCACACGACAAACGACAAGCACACCAGAAGCCATTAATTTGCAATGGAGTGTAGTCTGGGAGCTGAGAGTTCCGATCATCTGTGCGGAAAATTCAGATCCGATTTGAGCTGCGGATCCGTTAAAATATTATATAACTCCTGCGACTAGACTGTATGCGACCGGCTGACCGGATGTGATGTATTCCAGTGTTGTCCAAGCAGATCTGTGCACGCGAGATGAGAAATACTAGTTTTTATTGTTATTTTTTTAATCCGAAAAAGTCAATATTAAAAAAAAAATGATATTCATGAATGAGTAATAAAAAATATAATTTTTTAATATCGTCTCCACATTCCCGTCAAAAATATTAGCTGTCTATGAGTTTCTAGTATTCATTCATTCAATCATGGTGAACGCACAGAGAATAAAGACTGTTGCTTTTGCACTCTTTTATTTCGGACACTGCAAGAACAGCTTCTCTGCCATGGTGCACGACAAAACTGAAAATTCTGTGCGACAGCCACAAGGGGGTGTATTCCGGCAGTGGACGCACATTTTAAACACTTCATGCAATTTGTAAAAGAATAGGGCGGCATGGTGGCTCAGTGGTTAGCACTGTCTCCTCACAGCACGAAGGACGCTAGTTCAAGTCCCAGCTGGGTCAGTTGGCATTTCTATGTGGAGTTCGCATGTTCTCCTCATGTTGGTGTGGGTTTCCTCCGGGTGCTCTGGTTTCCCCCACAGTCCAAAGACATGCGCTATAGGTGAATTGAATAAACTAAGTTGGTCGTAGTGTATGAATGTGAATGTGAGAGTCTATAGGTGTTTCCAAGTACTGAGTTGTAGCTGGAAGTGCATCCGCTGTGTAAAACATATGCTGGATAAGTTGGCGGTTCATTCCTCTGTGGTGACCCCTGAAGAGTAAAGGGACTAGGCCCAAGGAAAATGAATGATTGAATGTAAAAGATATAAGGCTTTTTTAGACCTGCTCTGTAAAAAATTATATAATAAAAATGTTTTTGTTTTGTATTTAAACTACATTTTTTTAATTTATATAATGTGTAACTTTTTAGTTGGTTTGACTGACGTAAGTTCAGATAACTAGAAAGGTTCATTTGATTCACCTAAAATTTTAAGGCAGCAACAAATGTGTTTTACCCTGTGCGGAATTCTGTGAACAGAGGAAATTAATTAGAGATTTCCATATGAAAGAAAGTCAAACATAATACGTAATCGCCATAGACTAATAACAGTTTGAAAGTGTTTACCAGTAGGAGAAAACATTCTGCCAAAAAACAAACACTTTTGGCCTGAGAGTGGCGTGGTGGCTCAGTGGTTAGCACTGTCGCCTTCAAGCAAGAAGGTTGCTGGTTCGAGTTCCGGCTGGGCCAGTTGGCATTTCTCTGCATGTTTGCATGTTCTCCCCGTGTTGGTGTGGGTTTCAAGTCCAAAGCCATGCGCTATAGGTGAATTGGATGAACTAAATTGGCCGTAGTGTGTGTGTGTGTGTGTGTGTGTGTGTGTGTGTGTGTGCGTGTTTTTGTGACATATCAGGACACAAATCTGTATAATGACATGGGTATGACATAGGTATTACAAAAAGCAGGTGAAATATGAGGACATTGGTGATGTCCTCACTTCTCAAAAAGCTTCTAAATCACACAGGATGAGTTTGTTCAGGGAGTAAATCTGTACACTGTCTCCTGTGATGGTTGGGTTTAGGGGTAGGGTGGGGTGAGGGCAATATAATATATGGTTTGATCTGTATAAAATGAATGGAAGCCTATGTAATGTACCCACTTTTCACAAAAACAAACATGTGTGTGTGTGTGTGTGTGTGTGTGTGTGTGTGTGTGTGTGTGTGTGTGTGTGTGTGTGTGTGTGTGTGTGTGTGTGTGTGTGTGTGTGTGTGTGTGTGTGTGAATGTGTGTTTCCCAGTATTGGGTTGTGGCTGGAAGGGCATTCGCTGCATAAAACATATGCTGGAATAGTTGGCAGTTCATTCCACTGTGGCGACCTCTGACATAGCGACTAAGCTGAAGGAGGATGAATGAATGAATGAGCTTTTGGCCTGATTATGTTTCAAAGTCCCTATGAAATCATGTGTTTATGGCCACAAGGATTGGATTAACTTGTCTCTAATGTCAGATCAGCCAATAGCAAGTCACAACAATCCAATCAGTCCCTTATGGACAAAAATCAAGTCCTGCCCTCTATTTCACTTTTATGGACCCTTTTCACATTTCCGGCTTTCTCAGTAGAGGAAGTGATCATAGTTGGGGAAACTTAGAGCGCAGTGAATGGGAGAGTACAACAAATCATTTTTTTACAATCCTATTTGCTGAAATGATAAAAGAAAAACTAAGCGATGGGAAGACTTTCAGAAAAAGGAAAAAACAGTGTAAAGGCCCGTGCACACCGGGACGCTTTTTGCTCGCGTTTTCCTTCGACGTTTAACGCCTCGTGACTAAATAAAGGGCGCCAATGTGATCGTGCACACCAACACGCAAAACGGCAGGCGTAAAAGCGTCATTTTTAAAGAAACACCTCATGCTTGTTTTTTTGTTTTGACGCACCGCATCAAAACCCCAATCAGATTGGCACTTTTGTTCACGTGCGCGGAGCTGCTGAAGTTACAGTAAACAGCACTTGGAGGCGCTCAAGCGCAAAACTGTCAATGCTAGCGCACATTGAAGAAGATGCCCAGAGGCGATAAGCACGTGGAGCTGCTTATTGCGCTGGTGAACAACAATCATTTCTTCATCACTAGAGCTGGAGCTGCTACTTGAACCATCCATGCTTGTTCGAGTCGCCAGTAACTTTAACAACAAGCATGTCAACTTTCTCTCTTCTTCTTCTTCTGTGTTACAAGCGGGTGTCAGTGCTTAAAGTTGTGTAGCGCCGTCTAACGTCAAGGAGTGATTTTGCATACTCTTCTGCTCGACGCCAGTGAAAATCGATTGAGTTTGAATCCAGAAAAATGTCTCGTAAAACGAAAAGCGCGCCAGTGTGTACGAGCCTTGAGACTGATAACGGCAGCCAGAAGAGAGAACAACATCAAATTTACTGTCCTGCCTCATAGACACTGCTTTAGAAACACCTCGCATAAACGGTAATTTGGTATTTGTAATTGGATGAAAAGATGGCGTAATACATATGTAAATACATGTTCATACGTTTAAAAAAAAAATCTAATTATTAAAGACTTTGAAGTATTTCAGATGCTGATGACCATTAAACGCGTCTTGTGAAGAGTCCATAAACATCACAATATGCAGAAAAACATGATTTCAACTTTAGGCCAACTCGAAGAAAACTGATCTGGATTCTTCGGCTGATCTGTAATAAATTTGTGTTCATTTCCTTAGATGCAGAATCGAATGGCCGTGCTTCTCTGCAACCTGAAGCCGGCTAAGATGAGAGGAGTTTTGTCCCAGGCCATGGTCATGTGTGCCAGCTCTCCAGAGAAGGTGGAAATCCTGGATCCCCCGAGTGGAGCCGCGGCTGGCGACAGGATCACCTTCCAAGGCTTCCCAGGTAGCGTTTCATATTAATGAATGCGATATATGCAGGTAATGCGATATAACTGGCCAACGGTCCAATGGCACTCACAGTCTGCTTGGTGGAGCCCATCTGAGAGCCTCATGCTGGTTTATTAAAGGAACGGCTCTCACAAGAAACAAAGTTCTGCTGTGATTTACTAGCTCTGTAAGTGTTGTTTTCAAACTTTCTTTCTTCCTTGGGACACTAAAACGTCCTGTTGTGTGACATATGAGTGTCTTTTTTTGTCCATCGGACACATTTCTTTAAAGAAAAGTCCCCAGAGCTTGACCAGGGACTTTCAGGCTCCAGATGGACAAGATTCTTCATAAAAATAACAAATTCATAGTTGGTACATTTATTGCATCCACTATATCCACAAAGTCATATACTGTAAATGTAAATGTATTCAAAAGATGTATTTGCCATAGCTATCAAACTGAACTGGACTAGGTAATGAGACGTTTGTATTATTGCACAAAACTTGACCTGACACAATGAGTCTTTAAAGGGCCACGAAACCCCCCTGTTTCGGCAGGGTGTTTTCACACCTCTTGTTTGGAAAAAGTCAGGAAAGTGGGTGTGTCCAGCTCTGTTGAAGTGGGAGTGTCGGGCGAGGAAAAGAGGGAAGGTGCATAAAAATTTGCATAAAAATGTGAGTTTCCGTTTGGGCACGTGTTGACTTTCACAGAGGCAAAACAAACACACAGGCGTAGGGGAGAAAGACAGTGACTGCGTTTACATGGACATCAGTCATCGAATTATTTGCCAAATTATTAAATGGTGGACTTTAACTGCAGTTTGGCACTTTCACTTTCATTGAGAAACATTTCATGCATGCCCCCCGTGACAAATGAGATATTGAAAGCGAGGAACTGCTGGTGGAGTGCAGATTTAATGGAATGTTGATACCGCACGGCGAATGGGAGAAAAAAAATCTCTGCATTCCTCGATAACTTAGATGCACTTGGTAGGTAGCATCAGAAATCCGTGTGTAGAGACTATCCTGTGTCAAAATGCGGCAAAAATCCTACACGACGATAATAGTTTGATTGCGGTGTTTACATGTTTACACTCGGAGAGCAGCATTTACAGCGGATCTTTCAGTCCATAATATTGTAGTGATATTAACGTACTGTTAACTTAGTAACTGAATAACTTTGACTAAGGCATGTCTTTAAACACTGAAAGAGCACTGCTGACGATACGAACTAACTTTGCCATCTGAATAAACAAACAAAGACCACTGATCGCTTACTTATCAAATCTCTCTTTTTTAAAATGAGACGAGCGGCAAATCTGGATTTCACCATTTCCAGATGCGAAAAGCTCTCGAGTAAAAAACGTTCCTTACAAACGTATTTCTGCCACGTGTCGCGTGCATTGTAATCCACACATGAGTCCAGCTGCGCTCTCATAGCGGGAAATGAAAACAAAACCTTCGTTAAAGCACATTTATAAACGCAACACTGGCGACCCGAGTCTCCAAACAATTCTTCTTTCACTTGTTTTGGCAACACAACGTGGCGTCTCTCTGCCGTCTGAACACTGTAAAAGGTAAAAACAGTCTTCGAAGCTATCATGCATATTAATGAAGTTGCACCACATACACAATAGAGCGTGCTGATTGGTTTGAACCAAGTCTTTCTCATGAATTAATGCTGCATACTCAGAGACGTCACGAAGTACTCTCAGGTACAGACATCCACTCTCCATGCTGGAATGCACACAAGTATCTAATCGCCGTGACGCAGCTTCAAAAATTTGTTTCAAACCGGAAGAACGAATTTGCTCGAAATAACGCAAAAACAACCAATTTTCACTTTTGAGTGAAATTTATGACCCTTTAACTTTTTTTGCAATCCGTTGCTTTCTTCTTGTTCAAGTGGACATATTTAGCCATAATAAGCTGCAATGAAGACCTAACTTCAGTGCCAGCAGTTAAAGTTCACAGTATGTGACTGTAGGGGTATATATTCGAAGGACTTTGCAGTTTAATGTTTACCATCTCTCAGTAAAGACTGAGATATTCAGTGTTCGTAAACGCCCGCAGACAACAGCGCATCATACACTAAATAACATTCAAGACTAGTCATTCTGAACAATAAATTTCACGTCAGTGTAGGATCTGATGTGTTTTGTATTCTCCAAACTTTAAAATGAAGGTGCATATTTACCAAAAAGCTGTGGTGAAAAATCATTGCATTTAAAAGTCTCTAAATCATCAATATTATCTCTTGAATCGATTCTGAGCTTAGTTTTGAACAGCAGATGGTGCTCTAGGCTTGTTTAAAACAACAGATGCGCTCTAGGGTTGTTTAAACAGCAGATGGCGCTCTAGGCAAGTTTTAAACACAGAAGATTGCTCTAGGCTAGTTTTCAACAGCAGATGGCACTCTAGGCTAGTTTTTAACCATAGATATTTACTTTAGATGTCGCCTAACCTGTTGTCTATTGGAAGGAATGTGGCAGTAGAGCCGCCATTTTAGTACAGGGTATCGCTCCTTTGAAATGAATATGGGACCAAGGTGCAGTGGAGGACTGGCCATCCAGAGCCAGAGATATATACACATATATGCATATATCTATGATCAGGAGTTTTCCCGGTGTTCAGTTTGCAAATATTTTTTTAAATTATGAAAATTATAATTTTACATCACTTTTCTACATCGATGGATAAGCAATCACACGGGCATTGCCAACAAAGAGCATGTGTTTGTGTGCATGGAAAAGTATTATCCTCCCTACAGGTTAAATTTGATCTAATCCACGTCCTGAAATACACCCCCTCTCCTACTTTCACTTTTAGTTCTAATAGAGGGAGCGATTCGTTTGTGAATGAATCTCCGTTATGAACGACTCGTTCACTTACAGTAGCCAACAATAATACAAGTTTCTAGCAACGCAGTATCTTGTTGTCATATTTCATTTACATTGTGTACTTATGTTATTCAATAAAACTAGTATAAGCCTAGTATTTAGTGCAAGTTGGTGCTACTTTGCCTTATGGACAGTGACTTTATTATCATCAATAACAATACTTGTTTAGCACAAAACTTCATAACATGCAAAAACTTAAAAAGCGAAATCTTACCTATGAAATGTTCTGCCTTTATACTTTGTTTTCTTTTTTTGCTCCTTACTACAGCTGTACACAGCGGTACAGTCCAGCATCTTCACACTGACTTTGGTCTTGACTAGTGCGGTTAAATGACTTTTTTCCTGGGAGCACTGTACAAATGTGGCACATGCTCAGGGTCCATATGCAATATTTTATTGTATATATCTATGGTTTTTAACAACAGATGGTGCTCTAGGCTAGTTTTTAACAGCAGATAGCGCTCTAGGTTAGATTTTAACAGCAGGCGGCGCTCTAGGCTAGTTTTTAACAACAGATGTCGCTCTAGGCTAGTTTTATCAACAGATGTCGCTCTAGGCTAGTTTTTAACAACAGATGTCGCTCTAGGCTAGTTTTATCAACAGATGTCGCTCTAGGCTAGTTTTTAACAACAGATGTCGCTCTAGGCTAGTTTTATCAACAGATGTCGCTCTAGGCTAGTTTTTAACAACAGATGTTGCTCTAGGCTAGTTTTTATCAACAGATGTCGCTCTAGGCTAGTTTTTAACAACAGATGTCGCTCTAGGCTAGTTTTTAACAGCAGATGGTGCTGTAGGCTAGTTTTTAACAGCACATGGTGCTCTAGGCTAGTTTTTAAACAGCAGATGGTGCTGTAGGCTAGTTTTTAACAGCACATGGTGCTCTAGGCTAGTTTTTAAACAGCAGATGGTGCTGTAGGCTAGTTTTTAAACAGCACATGGCGCTCTATGCTAGTTTTTAAACAGCAGATGGTGCTGTAGGCTAGTTTTTAACAACAGATGTCACTCTAGGCTAGTTTTTAACAACAGATGTCACTCTAGGCTAGTTTAACAACAGATGACGCTCTAGGCTTGTTTTTAAACAGCAGATGGTGCTGTAGGCTAGTTTTTAACAACAGATGACGCTCTAGGCTAGTTTTTAACAACAGATGGTGCTCAATTAATCTGTTTTTTAATCGATTATTTGAGTTTGTGAGTCTATAACCACATGCCCCCGGCTCTAATTTCAAAATGAGCCATTTTGAACAAATCATGTGAGCCATTGAGTCTCTTATTAAAACTTGTCTCCACCTGCTGGCCTGCAGTTTTAATATTCATATTTGTCTACCACAGGCCTAAAACAGCCAAGGCACCACATAAAACACACAGTACCCTTTAGTACATTAAAATAACAAACATGCTTGATATCCTCCAGCTGTATAGAATCATATAGAATCATATAACAAAAAAAGTAAAGTTTCACAAACTAATTTTGAGAGGAGCACGTGATATGATTCCCATCCATATGATATGTCTCCCATCCATAATCATTAGTAAGCTAATTGGATTAATCCAAAGTTACTATAAATAGCCCATCTAGTATTACTCCTTTATCTTCGTTATATGAAGAATCCCCCCCATCCACGCCATCTCCCCTTTTCCTCCTTTTTCCAGGGTAGCTCTCGAAACTACCTGATCTTGTACTCCCTTACATGCTCATTGACCAGGCGAGAGCCCTGGGCTCAATTATCTCTGAGCTCAGGGTTTTCTCCCGGGACAGCATGCCAATCCTGCTAATATTATCAAGCAATATCTAAGTGTGAACTCTTAAAATATATAAATGATACAATTTCTGTGAAATCTACACCATCTATGACTTTGAGTGATATCTCATCCAGAATGCAAATCTGGGGAAAAACATTGTGTTGTCTATTCCAGCCTATAAGTTCTTTGTTTTCATTTATATGAGCTAATATTATATTCCCATTGCATATAAAAAGCCAATTCCTCAGTGCCTAGGGGAACCTCACAAACAATCTGAATTTTATTTGCAAGCCATTAAATAATATGTTGGATCTGGCAAGAAAGAGATTTGGAGGGGTTTTTGTGGTCGAGCACAATAACTAATGGGAAATTTCCCAGGAATCGTGTGAATATGCAGTGCAGGGGAGGACCATCTGCACAGACATGAGAAGATAAATGTCAAATTGGCCTTCCCATCTCTCCATTTTTAAACTCTTCATCTTTCCAGCTGCCAAAAAAGTGTGTTTTTCCCAAGCTAATTACACTTATTCCCAATACAAAAACAAAGCACGTGGGAGGATTAAGGCAGTGGTCCAACTTCCTCCAGTTGTTGCAGTCGTAAAATGACCAAAAATGGTCCACAATCAACACAGATTATTACAGAGAGAGCAAGAGTACAAGCCACCAAATTCGTTTTATTAGGTTAATTATATTTTAACTTCCTTTTCTACAATTTCTTCTTTTGTTTTGCCATGCAATTGTTTAGTATTCTCAAATGTGACTCATTTTTTAATGATCAATTTTGTTGCATTTTTTATTTTGTAATTACGGCGCTCTGAATTGTGTCATTAAAAGTAATGAGGACAGACCGTGACCTTTCTTGGTCCTTTCTTTCCCTCTCATCTTGCATTTGGATTCCAGCAGTTCTGATGGTTGTGCAAAGGTCAGCTAAAAACCCAGGATCACCGTCTGCATTCAAATCAAGCTTTTGACTTCATTTTGCGTTGATTTATGTCTCCTTCTTGTAGGTAGTAGCAAAAACAGGTGTCTTGGTCTGCTTTCCAAGAGTCCTTGACTTTTTGGAGCGCCCAGTTTTGGCTGGATTTAAGTGGAACATTCGGTTCGATTTCGCGAATGTTAATAACACTCGGAGTTGATTTCAAAACCGGCTTTTGTTTGGAGTCTTTTGGGGAAAAACTAATCAAACGCTCTGCTCTTTTCGGTCCAGGTGAGCCTGACAAGGAGCTGAACCCTAAGAAGAAAGTGTGGGAGCAGGTCCAGCCAGACTTGCTCACCGATGATCAATGTGTGGCCACTTACAAGGGAGTTGCTTTTGAGGTCACTGGCAAAGGAGTGTGCAAAGCTCAGACAATGAGTAAGAGCGGCATCAAATAGGAAATCTCCCTCTGCGAGAAGGCCTATTCTCTGACCTCTAGACCTTTCCAGTTGTGCTGAATGAAGAAGGGATTAATAAAGTCTTTGAATACTATTCTTTGTGTCGTTCTAAGTCTGTCTTAAGTAGTATCACGATTATAGTAATAATAATAATTCCT
Source organism: Danio kyathit (assembly GCA_903798195.1). Taxonomy (NCBI): domain Eukaryota; kingdom Metazoa; phylum Chordata; class Actinopteri; order Cypriniformes; family Danionidae; genus Danio; species Danio kyathit. The sequence goes on along the minus strand of LR812519.1, from coordinate 61,808,447 downwards.
TACATTTATATAGCGCTTTTCTGGGCACACAAAGCGCTTTACACATAGGGGGGATCTCCTCATCCACCACCAGTGTGCAGCATCCACCTGGATGACGGGACGGCAGCTGTTTTGCGCACCAGCTGATTGGTGGAGAGGAGACAATTATGGGGATGGTTAGGAGGCCATGATGGACAGAGGCCAGTGAGCAGATTTGGCCTGGATGCCGGGGTTAAACCCCTACTCTTTTTCGAAGGACATCCTGGGATTTTTAATGACCACAGAGAGTCAGGACCTCGGTTTTACGTTTCATCTGAAAGATGGCACTCACTGAGCAGTATAGAGTCCCCGTCACTATACTGGGGCATTAGGATCCACACAGACCGCAGGTTGGGCGCCCCCTGCTGGCCTCACTAACACCACTTCCGGCAGCAACCTAGCTTCCCATGTAGTCTCCCATCCAGGTACTGACCGGGCGCAGCCCTGCTTAGCTTCAGTGGGCCATGGGACCATGTGAGAGTTGCAGAGAGCTAGCTGCCGGCTATAGTGACCAATATCATCAAGGTTATTAGTATTATTGCGTTTTTTTTAAAGTGACATAAAAAAAGGCACAAATGTGGAAATCCAACCAATTTTTGCATCTGAAAATAAATCAAATTTGAAGCTTTATGCAATTTTGTGACAATCAACATAGGTTTGTGCTATTCCATGTACATAGTTTTGTGTGTGTACAGGTTTATTTGCTTTGCAGCAGTGGTCCTCAACCACCGGGCCAATTGGTACCAGGCTGCACAAGAAATCATTAATTATTTTCGTTTCATTTATTATCTGAGTCTTTTATTTTGAAAAAAACTACATCTCGGTCACTTAAGCCCCCAAATTTAACCCACAAGCAGCAAAATGAGTAAGAAACAGACGTCTTTGGAAAGTTTCTTTGCAAAGGGGAAAAGGCCCAGTGAAGTATCCGTGAACTGCCAAGGAATGGATCCGCAACCCATTTGTCAATAAATCAGGTGAATCCAGTATGTCTGTACAAGAAGATCAACTGCTGGAGATCGCAAATGATGGTGGCCTTTTAGGGGCCATTCACATATCGTGTCTTTTCTAGAATTCGCACAAGTTCGTTATTTTCAATCGAGGTGCAAGCCGCGTGATGCGCTCGCGCCTTCCAGACGCACCCAGTTGAATGAATGCCACGAGCGCACAGCGAGTCACGTGACAAGAACTGACCAATCAGGTATGACTAAGTAGTACTTTACCTTGTGTCCCTGTAATTCAAAACTGTTACAAATTATACTTAATGATGTCTTTTGACATTAGGCATAGGGCCATAAAAAAAGCAGTTTGTACTGTATAAAATACATTACGTGTGTCCCCGTAAACCATGTATAAAAGTGTGTGTTATAGGTACATTTGATTTACTAATCTAAGGTATTTGTTAAATCTGCATTTGGAAAACTAACTCCATGTTGTTTTTCACAAAATGGTCTAAAGCTGCTTTCTAAAAGACAAAAAGGATGTGATTTTTACAAAAATATCTAAATTGTGATTTTGCTGACTGATATTGCGATTTGATTTCCAATTAAATTTTGTGAAGTCAAGCTTCAGCTTCGTACCTGTACTCTCAATAGTGTGCGGGATACACTTCAAATCAAGGGAATACAATACACTTTAACCGCCAACCTGATTTGACCAAGTAGGACATGTCCCTGGATAAACAACTATGTTGATTCTGGAACAACATTCCAATCAGCCAATTAGGATTATGGGATATGTTTACCGTTTATGTTTAGTTTAGGCTTACGGTTAGGTTTATGCATATCTGCATGATTGTTATCCAACTATTATTTCTCTCTGATTTTGGGAATAATTTACAGTTATGGTTGGGTTTAGATGTTCTAGGAATCCAGGATCACATTGTACTTGGCAACATCATGACGTGCCACTAACAGTATATTTAACTATATATTTATTAACTTTCTATATAAACATGCAATGTTAACGATTAGCTAATCGCAATGTTATGGTGCATTTACACCAGACACAGATCAAGCATTACGTTCAAGTCATTTACATGTTAAGTTAATGCAAAGACACGATAGACATCCTGTGGTGCAATTCGCACAAATGAGGCGGCATGAATGATGCGATTCAAGAAAAATGACATGGCGTGAATTGAGCGTTTGGAGCAGGTAACGTAGGATTTGCGCAAATTGCTTGAGTTTAAAAATCAGAACTTTGGCAGACAGCGAGTTTTCAAAAATCTTGATAATCTATTACAGTTCAAATGATAATGACATTTTGAAATGGTCATTTTTACCATCACAGCATCTACCATAGTTTAGCTTGAACTCTGTAATTAAGACCCTATGTCTTAATGTTCATTTGTTGTTGTTACTATGTGAGCTTTTTTTGTGTGGCACTGTTATGAGATGAGGACTCTTGACTGCAAACCAAATCTACCTTCGGGTATAAATAAAGTAACCTACCAACCTACCTAAGACCACTATACACAGACTAATATATACAGTATTATATGGATGGAGCTCTGTTTTGTTTAAAATGTCTTAAACTGCGAGACTGTTGAAATCTTGATTCTGATTGGCTTATGAACATTCTAATGTCTGCCATTATTTCCATTTAAACGCCCAGCTAAAGTACTTTTATGTTTTGACCACAATAAATTCTGTATCTCTACACTGCATGCACTGACTCGTGTGTCGTGGCTGGGATAAGAATCAGCACCTTTAAGCCCGAGGCCATGGTGCTCCACCGGAAAAAGGTGGCTTGCCATCTCCAGTTTGGAGGAGAGTCTTTAGGTGGAGGAGTTCAAGTATCATGGGGTTTTGTTCACGAAGGATGGAAGGATGGAACGTGAGATTGACAGGCGTATTGGTGCAGGGGCAGCAGTAATGCAGTCGATGTACAAGTCCGTTGTGGTAAAGAAGGAGCTGAGCCGAAAGGCAAAGCTCTCGATTTACTGGTCAATCTATGTTCCTACTCTCACCTATGGTCATGAGCTTTGGGTCATGACCGAAAGGAAAAGATCTTAGATATAAGCAGCCGAAATTAGTTTCCTTCACTGGGTGGCAGGGCGCACACATCTAGAGAAGCCAGCTGAGGTGGCTTGGGCAACTGTTTCGGATGCCTCCTGGACATCTACCTTGGGAGGTGTTCCAGGCATGTCCCACTGGCAGGAGACCTTGGGGAAGACCAAGGACACGCTGGAGGGACTATAGGCGTACTCGCACTATGCTATCCGAACCGTGCCCAGAGGCATTTCCTAATTTGTTTGACAAGTGTGAGTGCTCCGAATCTGGCTCAGGCATGGTTCAATTGGCCGGCCCTGGCCCGGTCGGAAGAGTTCACCAGAGCGTGGTTCGGTTAAGCTTTGGCGCTGAACTGAGCGCTGAACTGAAGATGCGACGTCACTTTTAAAGGTTTCTTATGGACTTATTAATCATTCTTACTTTTCAATGAACGCAAACTGAGTTTATTAAAGACGCAAACCCCTCACTGCACGTCAGCTGCACCTTCAGCAAACCTCCTAATACCTGCAGCACGAGGACAAACGGCACTATGAATGCCGGTCGTAAGGGGAGGGGGGACAGTCGCCCTTCGGCACAGTTCAAGACAACTGTACTTAGTGTGAGCACGCCCTATGTCTCTAGGCTGGCCTAGGAACACATTGAGATCCCCCCTGGAGGAGCTGAGGGAAGTAACTGGGAAGAGAGAAGTCTGGGGTTCTCTCCTAAGACTGCTGCCCCCATGACCAGGCCCGGATAAGCAGAATAAAATGAATGAATGAATGAATCTCTACACTGAATGATTTCAATTATTTTCACAAAAGTCTACAAGGTTTTGGAAGAGATGTGTAAGAAACCGAATTTTGAGGACAAAAAAAATGTCTTGAAGTACAACATCTGTGGAAACGGTTTTTAGAAAATAATGCTCCTTAAATAGGCATTATTTCTCCTAATAATAATATTGAACCACCAGTCATCAGTTATTCCTTACATAATCCTGCGTGGTATTAAAATGTGTTTTCAGAGACCCAATCACAAGCTGATGAGCATTACTGGTCCCACCTGGTATTAATGTGTTGAAATGGTTTGTGTTTGGATTTTGCTGAGACGAGTCTCTCTTATTTTGTCACGCTTTAACCCATATTAAGCAGCTCACGCGCAAATGGGAAAGCAAGCAAATGAAAAGGATTCAACTGGGTTTTTGATCTTAATCCATGTGTTTTGCTACAAAGCAATAAAGTTTCAATACATTTTTGTGTAGTTTCTCTGAATAGCCAAAATAAAACCCTGTTCTACAGTGCATAACACTTTTGACTACAGTTTTAAAGCAATCTAATCTAAATCTATCTTACAATTGGATTGACAAAAATACACCTTTATGCCAGGTTAAAAAAATCTTTATGCCTAGTGTAAATGGGCCCAAATACAAGCTCCACTGTATTTATAACCCAACATTTTAGGTGACTTTGTGAAGTCAAGTTGAGCTTGTATGTGGACATACAGTGGAACGAAATTGTCGTGAAAATATGTTTGACAAAATGTATTTTATAGAAATGTTAAAGAAAGTTTATTTTACATGTTTTAAACAAGGTTTAAAAATATTATGTACAGTTGAATTCAGAATTATTCGCCCCCCTTCGAATATTTTTCTTTTTTAAATATTTCCCAAATGATGTTTAACAGAGCAAGGAAATTTTCACAGTATGTCTGATAATATTTTTTCTTCTGGCGAAAGTCTTATTTGTTTTATTTTGGCTAGAATAAAAGCAGTTTTTAATTTTTTATAAACCATTTTAAGGTCAAAATTATTAGCCTCTTTAAGCTATTTATTTTTTCGATAGTCTACAGAACAAACGATTATACAATAACTTCCCTAATTACCCTAAATTACCTAGTTAAGCCTTTAAATGTCACTTTAAGCTGTATAGAAGTGTCTTAAAAATATCTAGTCAAATATTATTTACTGTCATCATGGCAAAGATAAAATAAATCAGTTATTAGAAATGAGTTATTAAAACTATTATGTTTAGAAATGTGTTGAAAAAATCTTCTCCGTTAAACAGAAATTGGGGTAAAAAATACTTCAACTTCAAGAAGACTTCAACTGTATATTTTTATATAATTAACAGTAAACAATATTATATTCACAGCCAATCAGAATCAAACATTAAACAGCCACACAGCATAAAATATTAATAAATTAAGGCTTATAGCAAAGTGTCTCCATAATCACGAAGAGATTAAGCACAAAAGAACCAGTTATCTGTGATGCAAAACACTTTTAAATTGATAAATGTCACGGTAACACTGATCTAATCAATGTGATTATTTTGAATAGTAACACTACTGTTTACTTTTGAAGCTTGAATAAATAATTCAGATATCAACAACCCAGAAAAGTGTTTTCTTGTATCCTGGATTGTTCTCAAATATGCTGTTTGTTTGTTAAGATCCATAACGGAGTAATTATATTTAATAGGTTCTTGAATGGTTGTCCATTTCCTCTGAAAGCATCCTATCTGAGCTTGTTTCTTTTTGATTGGCTGAGTTTTATTGATCCTCCCAGACGTTCTTTGCACAGGAAGCGTCTTTCCCTGTTCAACAGATTTGAGCTCTGTTCTGTTCAACTGATGGATTTATACGTCCATACCAACCCCATTCTGTCAAAATTAATCAGCTCCATGTTTGAGAGCAGCTCAGCATCAATGAAGACTGAAAGCCATCTGAAGGGGAGAAAAAAGTGCATCCTCTTAAAACTGAAGGAGGAAATATCTTCACGAGTGTGTGTTTACACATAATTCCATTACAGTCAATAGTAGGGCTGCACAATATAATGTTTCAGCACCAATATCGCAATGTAAGGATCTGAAATGTGGAGTCAGGATTATAGCCACAGTTGAAAAAACTTACACTTTGCACTAACTCCACAAATTTACCAAACATTTTATCATTTGCATATATTTTTAAGGCCTGTGAGGCCGTTTTAAGCATTCAAGCACAACAATTTATAATGTTTCTAACTTAAAGAAAGATTTAAAAAGTCTTTTTTAAAGTTAATTTAGTTTTTGTTCATTTTCAATTCAGTTTTGGCTTCAGGTATTTTATTATATCAAATTAAGCTAAATGAAAAGGAAATAACAAAAGTTTTTGTCACGGTCACCGGCGATTCAGCCTGTGCAGGTCGCTGGTAAACACACAGCTCGCTAACGGAATACAAATCCGCCATTTTGGACTACAAGTTCCAGTCATGCACCGCTCACACACACCTGAGTTCCAGTGATGACACACACAGACACTGATTTCAAGGACTATTTAAACAATGCACACACACACATCTAGGCTGAGTCTTGTAAACTGTTACTGTGAACATTACGACTTGTTTTCCTTGCCTTGTTTTGGACTATTTGCCAAAGCCGTGGATTAAATGTAATAATGTTGTAAACAATGCTGTTTCTTCAGTTGTTTCGCTTGATATGATCTTAAATGTATCGCCACATGTATTAATTTAGTTTTGCCTGTATGTTGTTGTTTTACCCCCTTAAAGTTGTGGTAGTTATTGACTTGTACATGAATCAGCAAAGACTACATTCATTAATTTTAGGGCTTAGTCCCTTATTCATCAGGGGTCACCACAGCGGAATGAACCGCCAACTATTCCAGCATATGTTTTACGCAGCGGATGCCCTTCCAGCCGCAACCCAGTACTAGAAAACACCCATACACTCTCACATTCACACACACACTCATACTTATGGCCAATTTTGTTTACCCAATTCACCTATAGGAAAGCGTAGCACCCGGAGGAAACCCACGCCAACACAGGGAGAACATACAAACTCCACAAAGAAATGCCAACTAACCCAGCTGGGACTCGAACTAGCGACCTTCTTGCTGTGAGGCGACAGTGATAACCACTGAGCCACCGTGCTGCCCTGCAAAGTCTACAGTTTTACCTAAAAATTATATTTATACTGAATAAAGAAAGAAAAGTCACCACCATGGCCTACAAGGACGAATATCTAAACGGCTAATGTTCATTTTTGCGTGAACTACCCCTTTAAACCACGTTACTAAGTACAGCTCATTAAACAAACAGTCCACAAACATTTCTAAATCCCCATCATCCCGAACCCAGTGTTTATTTGGTAGCTGTGTGTTGGTGATTTGGTTTCTCCTGGAGGAAAGATGGACACTTTTATGTGGTGGTTATAAATGCTATATGAGCTGTAACGGGGCAAGTGAGCGCTGGTTTGATGATTGTTTGTGTTTTCTACAGTGAACACTCCCTGTGATGATGGGAGGATGAATAAGGCCTTCACATGTGTTATGATTGAGGACGGAGCACTAAAGGTGTCTGTCAGTTTTCCCATTACTGCTATTTATTGCCGTTTCTAAGTGCGAAGAACAAATACTGAATAGTGAAGGTTTATAGTGTTTAGCATACAGACAGAAGAGGGTTTCAGCAATAAATCAAGCATTTTTGTAATTCTCTCTAGCGCTACCAACAGTTCAAAGTTGAACTTCATGTTTCTGTTTACAGTATTTGAATAAAATTGCAAGATTATTATGATTCTGTGGATTATTTGGTACAATTCTGAATAGTCCAAAATCATACTTTTTTTTTTTAATTGATTGTCGTAGTCGTGCATTTATACTTCTGCGTGGTGTTTGTGTTGCTCTGCAATAACACTTCCGAAACGCTAGCTGGCAGTAGGTTATTATGTTCCTCTGTATTAAGTTTCTTCATGGATGTTTTTTTTTTTTTCTGAACGCTACAAGTAGCTAAATCTCGCTCATTCAGAGGTGGGAACCAGCACATGTGCAACAACTTTAATTATAAGGTAAACACAAAACAAAAGTTTCCTTTTGAAGCTCCTTTACGGGACTCGACACTTGTAAACACTCGCTCCATCGGGCTTGCGGCTCTCAGTACCGCCCACACTCATCACCGCTACCAAACCAACCAATCACAGACCTTGCACTATGCATTGTTGCTACGTGTAGTTAAATTTTTGAAGTGGTGCCATCCATCAGCCACGGCGAGGGCTATGCGACTGCGTGAAGGCTACGCCGGACCATACGCGTGCGCTTGGCGCAGAAGAATAAATCAGAATGTCCACCGATTGCGCTGCAGAAATTGGAGCGCTGGGAACACTGAAGTCTGTTTTACGTATAGCTTTTTCGTATTAAAATCTGAAAAATTCATCATCACACACCAACCATGCACACAGAGTATTAATCCGTTGTGAAATAGTTTGCAAAGTCTTCGAGTGATGAAGATAATTTTGTTGTCTTCTCCCTGCTTATCAAAAGAAAAAGAAAGAGGAAATATTGGGTCCATCCCATCCTTAGATTGCAGAGAGAGAAAGGAGAGTTTCACTTCCGTATTAAACGAGCTGCGGGATTATCCCAACCGATTACGTTTACGTAAGGTTGCCCGTGGCTCAGTTTGATACTTTGCTAGTGATACTGGAACCACATATTATGAAAAAAGACCCCCAATTTCCGTGAACCAATTGATCCTGAAGAGATTAGGTTACAGGTTTCACACAACACCTTTCACTTGTACGGCGGCCCTGAATGATCAAAACACCTTTTCACTTGCAAATATAATAATAATAATGAATAAAAATTGAACCAGATTCAAAAAAAATTTTATGACAGACATACATTTCAGAGGCAGTGTGTCAATACAATTGACAACATATGGTTGAATTTATTTTTGAACATTCAAAATTACACATAAATTTGACAAAATTGACAGATTTTGGATTCAGTGTGCAATAACCATAAGGCCGTAAGTATACTTCTGACGAAGTAAAAAAAAAAACGAACTGAAATGTTGTCATTTCGAGCAAAAAAAACAGCCAAAAGGAAGTTTGTTATGAGTTTGTTTCGGCAGTTTTGAAAACAGCTCACTCAGCCTTTTTTAACTTATTTTGGTCTTAAACGAAGAACTACAAATAATTTTGTTTATTTATTGCAATTTGTTTATATTTATTGCAAATATTATTCAGAAATACAAGTACTGTTTTGCGTAATGTTTATATCAATAGCAGAAAAGCTTTTATAGTTTAGTTACTTTCAACAGAACGTTTAATCAGTCTCTCAATAATATTCAAAAAGAAACTAAACAAATTTAGGAAATTGCATATACTGTAATTGAAAATAAAAATGTGTATGTTTTCTTGTTGATATTTAGATGATCAATATTATAAATTCACTAAAAACAGAAAAAAATTATACATTTTGTACATTTCCCAACATCATTTCTGAATTTTATTTTTTAAATTAATAATGACACATTCATTTTCTTTTCAGCTTAGTCCCTTTATTAATCAGGGGTCGCCACAGTGGAATGAACTTATCCAGCACATGTTTTACGCAGCGGATGCCCTTCCAGCTGCAACCTATCACTGGGAAACCCCCATACACACTCATTCACACTCATACACTACGACCAATTTAGCTTACCCAATTCACCTATACCATGTCTTTGGACTGTGAGGGAAACCGGAGCACCCAGAGGAAACCCACGCCAACACAGGGAGAACATGTAAACTTCACACAGGAATGCCAACTGACCCAGCCGAGGCTCGAACCAGCGAACTTCTTGCTGTGAGTCGACAGTGCTACCCACTGCGCCACCCAATGACACATATGTTACATGTTAATATATGTAGAATTACAGAAGCTGGATGATTCATAAACATACATACTTCATGATAAGTCCACATTGAGTTGTAAAAGGGATGCGCTTGCTTTCTTCAGATGGCTTTCAGACATTCAGATGGCTTTCAATGCCTGTCAAGTGTGTCAAGATCCTGATGCCGTTATTCAACATCGACTGCTCTCTGATCACAAATTTGTTACACATCTGTGTGTCTTTTTGCGGTCGACTGTTGTGACAACACCCGGTCAGAAAAAAGGCTATATCCTACAATTACGTCGAATTTTCCATATCACTTTAAAAACACAATACAAACAACAACAGCAAACAAATGCATTGTTTGGGATTCCTCTCCCAAAGTGACATTGAATTAATTATCTGCAAAAATGCTGAAAGCGAGCGACTTCATCAGTCCATCAAAACCCTGAAGAACATGAACATGTGAAAACGCAAAGATGTTTTAGGCAGGGCTTCAAAGCGAATTAACAGCCCGAAACTCCGTTTTAATGGCATACATGTGCGTATAGTCATGAAAAGCTACACACTTGACTTGAAATGTACGATATGGTCCCATAAAAACTCTGTAAAGGGCTACGAAGGGTCTGTAAAAATTTATTCATGGGAATTATCTTCATAAGTATTAATCTTTATCGAGAGAAAATAATGAAAAAGAAAGCAAGTGGTCGAAGGATGTTTGGCTGTCTTTAAAAGGGAAGTTTAAAGCCGTGCTGTTATGTGTGTGGTTTCATAGTTCACCAGCACACAATAAAAGCACAGGAAATCTATTAGCCATGTTAAAAACCAACATTCTGACACAGTTTTGCTCACAAACAGAAACACAGACTTCCTTAGAGTTAGAGAAGATAATCATTCTAATGAGATGCTGTTAATATAAAGTATATGCAATCAAACTTTATAGTCAGAGTTTTAGTGATTTGTTTTTAAATGGGTTATCTATATAATTCACCTGTTGGATATTTAGTTTACTTGCCGGTATTGAAATCACAGTACACCTAAAGGAATAGTTCACACAAACCTGTATACTTATGTGAAATTTCTCAAGCCACACCCAGTACTGATTGCCACACCTGTTCGAATCAAGAAATAGCTTAAATAGGCCCTGGCTGATGAAGTGAAGTTGTCACGTTTCAGGAAAGGGAAAGGATGAGGACTCAAATGCAGAACTAAAATAGATATTTAGTAATTATAAAAATAAAACAAAAAGGCAAAAAAACCACCCTGAAGGGAAAAACAAATAAACGAACTTGACTGGTCTGGCAGGGGAGAGCAGGGATGGACAGGACTAGACAGGACAAGGCAATAAACGACAATGAACTGGCACAGAACAACAGACAAGAGGAGGCTATAAAGAGAAAGAATTAACAAACACACAGGTGAACTGAATAAACTAATAATGGGTTACCAAGGAGGGTGGGACTAGACAATAGACAGGAGAGCACATGACACAAAGAAACAACACAAGCCATGTGCTCATGTAAAACTCATAGAGAACTCATTAACATGAACCATGTGCTAAACACAACACCAATACCAACAGAATGCAAGACACGAGCACAAAGTAAATTAAAACACTTACCATGCACTCACACATGCAATGTGCAGGTTTCATCCCAGCGCCAACCGAAACTGAAACCAACTAGACTGAGATGCTGAGAATGAAACCGCACACTGCAGACAAACACAAACACCAGGACGAGAGCGTCCATCCTGAGCACGGCCTGAGTGTGGCCAAGACAGTGCTCATACAAAAAAAACGAAGACAGACAAGAACAGCATAAGAGTGCTCGAGCCGAGCACAACATACAAGATAGGACAGGACTAGTGTCTGGACTCCACCAAAACAAGAATTGACAAGACTGAAGTGGCAGAATCCTGACAGAAGTAGACCAAAAGATCCTCAAAAGCTAGACATAATGCCAAAATCAAAATAAAATAAAATAAAAAAGAAACAAGAAAATATTTGTCTAATCAGTCTGGAAAAGGCTAAAAAAAAGCCATTTCTAAAACTTTGGAATTCCAGCGAACCACAGTGAGAACCTTTACAAATGGCAAAATCATGGAACAGCGGAGAACCTTCTCAGGAGTGGCCGGGTGACCAAAAATTACTCCAAGAGTGCAGCAACAATGCAGAGAATGGCAGGCCTCAGTTTCCTTAGCTAAGGTGAGTGTTCATGACTCCACCATAAGAAAGAGACTGGGCAAAAATAGAACTGTATTAGAGTTCCAAGATGAAAACCACTGCTGAGCAAAAAGGCTAGTCTCAGATTTGCCAGAAAAAATCTTGATGATCCCAAAGAATTTGGGGAAAATACTCTGTGGACTGAAAAGACTAAAGTTGAACTTGTTGGAAGGTGTGTGTCCCATTATATGTGGAGTAAAAGTAACACGGCATTTCACAAAAAAAAAGAACATCATACCAACAGTAAGTTGGTAGTGTGATGGATTGCGGTTGTTTTGTAATGTAATGTGTATTTATATAGTGCATTTATTGTGTATGGCCATACACCCAAAGCGCTTCAGTCATGAGGGGATCTCTCCACACCATCACCAGTGTGCAGCATCCACTTAGATGATGCGACAGCAGCCACAGAACAACGGTGCCAGTGCACTCACCACACCAGCTATTGGTGGAGTGGAGAGACAGTGATAGAGCCAGTTCGGGGAATGGGGATGATTGGGAGGCCATGATGGCCGATGAAGGGAATTTGGCCAGGACACTGGGGTTACACCCCTACTCTTTTACGAGAAGTGCCATGGGATTTTTAATGACCTCGGTTTAACGTCTCATCCAAAAGACAGAGCCCACTAACAGTATGGTGTCCCCTTCACTGTACTGGGGCATTAAGACTCACACAGACTTTAGGTTGTGAGCCCTCTGCTGGCCTCACTTACACCACTTCCAACAGCAACCTAGTTTTCCCATGTGGTCTCCCATCCAGTTACTGACCAGGCTCAGCCCTGCTTAGCTTCAGTGAGTAAACGGTCTTGGGCTGCAGGGTGATATGGCTTTGGTTATGGATATGGTTTTGACTTGCTGTGATAAATGGAACCATGAATTCTGCTGTACCAAAATATCCTGAAGGATAAAGGATAATGCCATCTGTTAGTGACTACAAGCTGAAACAAATTTGGGTTCTGCAGTAGGACACTGATCCAAAGCACACCAGCAAGTCTACTTCTAAATGGCTGATGAAAAACAGAATGAAGACTTTGGAGTGGCCTAGTCAAAGTCCTGACCTAAATCCAACTGAGATACTGTGGCATGGAAGAAGATTTATGCTCTAAAGCCTTTCAATGTGACGGAATTACAACAAATATGCGTTTGACGAGTGAGCCAAAATTCCTCCAGAGCGCTGTAACAAACTCATTGCAAGATATCAAAAACGCTTGATCAGAGTTGTTGCTGTTATTAGCTTTACGGGGCAAACACTTTTCCACACAGGGCTATGTAGTTTTGTATTTTGTTTTATCTTAATAATAAAAACCTTCAAAACTGCACTACTTGTGTTATCTTTAACTAATATTTAGATGTGTGTGATGATCTGAAACATTAAAGTATGACAATTATGCAAAAATGTAAATAATCAGTAAGGGGTCAAATACTTTTTCACACAACTGTATATATATATCACTCATCAAATTATGTTAAAACCATTTTACAAAGACATTTACATTTATTAGGACATTTATTTTTTAAACATCAAATTACAGAATTAAATTAACCTCAAGAATGAAACGTTTGTAACCCTCAAAGTGTTTATGCCTACACCAGGGGTGCTCAACCCTGTCCCTGGAGATCTACCTTCCTACAAAGTCCAGCTCCAACCCACACCTGGACTAATTAATTAGGACCTGAACAGCACTGGATAATTACAAACAGGGCTGTTTGATAAGGATTGCAACTGAAATCTGCAGGAAGGTAGATCTCCAGAAACAGGGTTGAGCACACCTGGCCTGCACTATAAAACCCAATTCAAGAGTTCACACTTAGCTGATGATTAATTATAAAGCTTATTTGGCATGCTGTCCCGGGAGAGAGCCCTGAGCTCATGAGATCCTCGAGCCCGGGGCTCCCTCCCGTTGCAAGGCGAGAGGGGAGATCGAGCTCAGGTAGATCTCGAGAACTCCCCCTTCGTAGTGTTGAAGAGCAGATAGTAGTTCTCTTTAACGAGATAGGTACTACATAGGGAGCAAGTCTATGAAGTTGATTAATCAATAATTTAGGTTGCGTGTTTTTAATCGGTGGGAGGAAACCGGAGGACCCGGAGAAAACCCACGTGAGCACGGGAAGAACATGCAAACTCCACACAAAAAATGCCCGCTGGTTTGGTAAAGCCTAGAACCATTGACATTCTTGCTGTGAGGCAACAGCGCTAAGCGCTGGGCCACCGTGTCACCCATCTAGAAAAGGGAAGGAGTAGGGGTGGAAGGGGGGATTCTTCAAAGCGAAGATAGCGGTGATATGGAACCCGGGATATTTATAGTAGCTTACGGATCATCTGATTGGTGCATGGTGATTTGGATAATGTGGGTCCAGCTGCTAGCAATCATAAGCACGTGATCCTCTCGAAATTAGTTTATAAATAAACTTCACTAAGTTAAGATAACTCAAACCATTTAATGAAACCGATTGCAACAAACCATTTAAGCTCAAAAACTAACCCTACTGAGTACTGTGAACTTAATACATTTGAGTAAACGAAGAAATCTGACCAAAGTAAAACCCAATAAATGAAGAAAACTCAAACCACCTGAGTACTGTAAAATCTAATAAGTTAAGGCAACTGAAACCATTTAAGGAATACGATTGCTACAAACCATTTGAGTTAAAAAAACGAATCTATTTGAGTACTGTGAACTTACTCTATTTAAGTTGAAGTAGTGAGGTCTTTAATTAACTCATTACCTTCAACACTGAGCTCAGAACTCTTTTCAAATGAGTAGAATTAACTTTCAGTCAATTTTGAGTTGACTACATAATATAATTTGATAAAGTTGACTGTTGGGTTTTATCATGCTTTTCTTGCATAACCATTATTAGCAGTGCCATGAAATGATCCTAAAATTATAATAATATCCCTTATAGCAACAATTCCTGTGACAATATATCACTCAACAACAAAGAAAAATCTTTATTCTGTGTTGTTTGAACTCATTTTAAATATGTAGCTTGAACAAGCAGCCAAAGTATTATTTTGAGTGGATACTAACACACTAAAGAGCCGACCAACGTACTTATAATCATGTCCAAAGTGATGTTGTTTCTGGATGTTGCGAAGACATAAATTAGTGTTTCTCTGCTTAATTCCACTGCCATGTTCACGGTGGGATATGGATGCTTATGTGGCGAGACCACCATGACGAGCTAAACATCGGCTTTAAATCGTCTCTGCATGAAATCTGTAACGACAGACTCAACAAACGAGAGAACAGAGGGATGCCTTCGAACAATAGACTTCACATTGCTGCGGTCCGCTAATCCAAACACTAAATAACTCTTCTGAATTAAGCTCTGTTTAGAATAATGTGAATCAAAGAAAGCATTCGCCATCCCTATAGCAGCACATCGTGGCCTTTTTTTATTTGAGTTTGGTGGAAAGCAGTCGCGCAGCTGGAAAGCAGAACGGTATGACCAATTGCGTAATGTAATTCAGCTCTGTTGCCCTGCGCGCAGCCACAGATCAGGATGTGTTTATCAATTAGTCAACACTCATCACTGTTCCTCTGCACATGACAGAAGGCAGACGGGCTTTTATTGGGGGTTTTATTTTTACTGGAAAGCAGAGATCTGTTTGGACTTCAGCCTGTATGGTACTGTACGCATTATACCTTCACTGAGGACCACAGGAGGGCACAGCCTGACCATTAATGTTTCCCCAGCAACAGAGACAATTATACAAAGCAGTGCACTTCGAAATTGGTGGTGACTGCAGAAATGTCTGATAAATTTGCTAACATTTTAGTTATTTAAAAGTGTATTTTACATAAATAGAATTTTTTTCATACATAAATGGAAAAAAATGCAATTAAGAAATATACATCTCACCGGCCACTTTATTAGGTACACCTTACTAGTACCGGGTTGGACCCCCTCTCGCCTTCAGAAATGCCTTAATCCTTCATGCCGTAGATTCAACAAGGTACTGGAAATATCCCTCAGAGATTTTGGTCTATATTAACATGATAGCATCACACAATTGCTGCAGATTTGATGGCTGCACATCCATGATGCGAATCTTCCGTTTCACATCTCAATGGTGCTCTATTGGATTGAGATCTGGTGACTGTGGAGGCCATTTGACTACAGTGAACTCATTGTCATGTTCAAGAAACCAGTCTGATATGTTTCACGCTTTATGACATGGCGCATTATCCTGCTGGAAGTAGACATCAGATGATGGGTACACTGTGGTCATAAAGGGATGGACATGGTCAGCAACAATACTCAGGTAGGCTGTGACGTTGACACGATGCTCAATTGGTATTAATGGGCCCAAAGTGTGCAAAGAAAACAACCCCCACACCATTACACCACCACCATGGATTTATGCTTTCATGTTGTTGATGCCAAATTCTGACCCTACTTCCGAATGTCGCAGCAGAAATCGAGACTCATCAGACCAGGCAACATTTTTTCAATCTTCTGTTGTCCAGTTTTGGTGAGCCTGTGTAAATTGTAGCCTCAGTTTCCTGTTCTTAGCTGACAGGAGTGACCCCCCAGTGTGGTCTTCTGCTGTTGTAGCCCATCTGCCTCAAGGTTGGACATGTTGTGTGTTCAGAGATGCTCTTCTGCATTCCTCGGTTGTAACGAGTGGTTATTTGAGTGACTGTTGCCTTTCTATCAGCTCGAACCAGTCTGGCCATTCTCCTCTGACCTCTGACATCAACAAGGCATTTGCGCCCACAGAACTGCCGCTCACTGGATATTTTCTCTTTTTCGGACCATTTGTAAACCCTAGAGATGGTTGTGCGTGAAAATCCCAGTAGATCAGCAGTTTCTGAAATGCATTTGTAGTATAAATTACTCTTTTTTTTATTTATTTATTTTTTTTATTTAAGAAATAAATAAATTAACTTTAGTTTTGTTCATATTAGCTCAGGAGAATTAGATCATATTAGCAGGCCACTTTTAATATTAATAATGTAACCTATAAACATAATAGTGTCCTGGAAAAATGTTTTATGCAATACTTATTTATTTTTGAAATATGCTTTAAACATACTTTATATTTTGCAAGAGAAATTCACATTAAAAACTATTGAAGCATTCCTTCTTCAAATGTTCACATTCAATGCAATGTCTAACACATTTTTTGTAATTATTTACAAAATGTTCAATCACTTGCTAAGTGAAAATTACTTCTACTTCATTTTTTTTAATGTATGGTTGGTTTTCAAAACTCTTAGAACTAATCTTGCGTTTCTAGCCATTGCGTTTGGGAACAGAGACAAGGTTCTCAAGGTGAATGCGTACCTTGGCTCTAAAAGTCAAACCACAAAAAATAAGGTCAAGAATCTTGGTGTGACTCTGGAGTAAGATCTGAGTTTCAATAGTCATGCGAAAGCAGTTAGTAAATCAGCATACTATCATCTCAAAAACATTGCAAGAATCAGATGCTTTGTTTCCAGGGAAGACTTAGAGAAACTTGTTCATGCTTTCATCAGCAGCAGGGTGGATTACTGTAACGGCCTCCTCACTGGCCTTCCCAAAAAGACAGTCAGACAGTTGCAGCTCATTTAGAACGCTGCGGCAAGGATTCTGACCAGAAGCAGGAAATCAGAGCACATCACACCTGTCCTCAGGTCTCTACACTGGCTCCCAGTTACATTTAGAATAGATTTTAAAGTACTATTACTTGTCTATAAATCACTAAATGGCCTAGGACCTCAATACATTACAGATATGCTCACTGAACACAAACCTAACAGATCACTCAGATCTTTAGGATCATATAAACAAGAAATTCCAAGAGTTCAGTCAAAGCAGGGTGAATCGGCTTTCAGCTACTACGCCCCTCGCTGCTGGAATCAGCTTCCAGAAATGATCAGATGTGCTCCAACATTAGGCACATTTAAATCAAGACTGAAAACACATCTGTTTAGCTGTGCCTTTACTGAATGAGCACTGTGCTACGTCCGACAGATCGCATTATTGTTCTTTTCTTTTTCTTTTATCTTTTATAACCTGTTTTAACACATTTGTATTTGTTTTTATCCGTCTTTAATCATTCTTACTATTTGCTTTTTTTATTTTCTTATACTTGTCTTTTTATTCTTGTTTATGTAAAGCACTTTGAATTGCCACTGTATATGAAATGTGCTATATAAATAAACTTGCCTTGCCTAAACTACATATGAGGCTGTTTACAGACCACAGTTTTGAACTAGAAAATATCTTATGGAAACATCTTATGCACCTCGGCTAGGCTGGGTCAGTTGGCGTTTCTGTGTGGAGTTTGCATGTTCTCCCTGCGTTCGCGAGGGTTTCCTCCGGGTGCTCCGGTTTCCCCCACAGTCCAAAGACATGCAGTACAGGTGAATTGGGTAAGCTAAATTGTCCGTAGTGTATGAGTGTGAATGAGTGTGTGGATGTTCCCAGAGATGGGTTGCGGCTGGAAGGGCATCCGCTGCGTAAAATCGTGCTGGATAAGTTGGCAGTTCATTCCGCTGTGGCGACCCCGCAAGGGACAAAGCCGACAAGAAAATGAATGAATGAACATCTTATGCAATTTTGCTTATATAGAAGACAACTGCATTGTTTTGAAAAATGACTTTTAGTTTCGATTATTAGATGATTGTGAAGTCTCAACATTCAAAAAGCATTTTGTAAATTTTGGATTTGTATATATATTTATTCATAGTAATTTGTTACATTTACACTATATCTTTAACATGGTAACTATAACTAACCATGATATCTTGAATGTAGCGTCTATCAAATGTTAATGCGGTCGTATACTCACTTTCATTTTAAATATGCATTGCTAAA
This sequence comes from Danio kyathit, assembly GCA_903798195.1. Taxonomy (NCBI): domain Eukaryota; kingdom Metazoa; phylum Chordata; class Actinopteri; order Cypriniformes; family Danionidae; genus Danio; species Danio kyathit. The sequence continues at coordinate 61,789,762 of LR812519.1, read as the reverse complement.
AATGTCACAAACGTCACGATGACTGATCGTGGTGTGGTTTGATAGTGACGGTGGAAGGGCAGATTTTCAGAAAATAACATCTCAAATTTCATCCTGTTCCTTACAAGAAGCTACTGAACTTCTGTAGTTGAAACATGGGAAATCCCGGTGGGAAAAATAAATCCATGTTAAGACCATAATTACCTGAAAAACAAGGACTCCGGTGTCCCTAGGGTGATAGATTTCAGGCTGATGGCCAGATATTAGCCACCTTTGGTCAAACTTAATTTCAGCACCCAGTACTGAACTGTAGTTCTGTTTCCAGACGTCAAAAGAGCCTTTTTGTGTCAACACTCACTGCGGTTGCCGATTACCACACTGCTGGTTAGCCTGATATATTCTTTGGTTTGCTGAATATTACCCACACAACCTCAGTCCATCATTCAGAGCATTGCGAGACGCATGCGAGCACACTAATGGCCTCAAGTCTTCTGTTCTTACAGGACCGTTTGAAGCCTCTTACGGGGATTTTCCAAAGATATACTTCACATATGAAATACATTTTCCAAATGCACTTGCGGCCAATTATCATAATGCGGGCAAGTGTAAGTGATATTAGTACAGTTTGTCTTGTAAATCCAGCCTCGTGTTATGTTACACTTGCTATGCCCAGCTGGTTTGACTATAAACAAAGACGCAATACGGCAGTGCCAAATCATAAGCGTCGGCTTTGTTTGCTTCAATTTGTCTGTTATGATTTGGGGAAACCCCTTACCAGGTATGTGTGTGCGTGTGTGTGTGTGTGTGTGTGTGTGTGTGTGTGTGTGTGTGTGTGTGTGTGTGTGTGTGTGTGTGTGTGTGTGTGTGTGTGTGTGTGTGTGTGTGTGTGTGTGTGTGTGTGTGTGTGTGTTTTTGTGACATATCAGGACACAAATCTGTATAATGACATAGGTATGACACAGGTATTACAAAAAGCAGGTTAAATATGAGGACATTGGTGACGTCCTCACTTCTCAAAAAGCTTATAAATCACACAGGATGAGTTTTTTCAGGGAGTAAAGCTGTACACTGTCTCCTGTGATGGTTGGGTTTAGGGGTAGGGTGGGGTGAGGGCAATATAATATACGGTTTGATCAGTATAAAATGAATGGAAGCCTATGTAATGTACCCACTTTTCACAAAAACAAACATGTGTGTGTGTGTGTGTGTGTGTGTGTGTGTGTGTGTGTGTGTGTGTGTGTGTGTGTGTGTGTGTGTGTGTGTGTGTGTGTGTGTGTGTGTGTTTGTGTGTTTGTGTATAGACAGTTGAAGTGAGAATTTTTTTTTTTTTTTTAAATATTTCCCAAATGATGTTTAACAGAGCAGGGAAATTTTCACAGTATGTCTGACAATATTGTTTCTTCTGGAGAAAGTCTTATTTGTTTTATTTCGGCTAGAATAAAAGCAGTTTTAAATTTTTTTTAAACCATTTTAAGGTCAAAATTATTAGCCCCTTTAAGTTAATTTTTTTGTCCACAGAACAAACCATCGTTATACAATAATGCCTAATAACTTGCTTAATTAACCTAACCTGCCTAGTTAACCTAATTAACCTAGTTAAGCCTTTAAATGTCACTTTAAGCTGTATAGAAATGTCTTGAAAAATATCTAGTCAAATATTATTTACTGTCATCATGGCAAAGATAAAATAAATCAGTTATTAGAGAGGAGTTATTAAAACTATTATGTTTAGAAATGTGTTGAAAAAATCTTCTTTACGTTAAACAGAAATTGGGGAAAAAAATAAACGGGGCTAATAAATCAGGGGGGCTAATATATATATATAAGGACATGTATATCTAAAAGCCATGTTGACATGGAATTGAACCAGATTTTTATCAATAGATTACCAGATTTTTATCAACAATACAGACATAAATAATTCAGAAAAAAATGTTATGTGTATTAACAGTGGGATAACAGAAGCAGAAAGTGCTGAACTACTGAAACATGTTTAATACTTTATATAAAAGGCTTTTTGTAGTGATGGCAGCTTAAAGACGTCTCTCATATGGAGAGTGAAGTCACATGAATTGCTCAGGTGTGATTTTTTTTTACAGATTTCAGAGTGTAAACGTCCTGATGGTTCTGTGAGTCTCGTCTATCAAACCTGAGCTTTATTTTGTATTTTCTCTTGGATTCGAATGGCTATGCCATTCTACAGATTTTCTTTCTCTGAAAGCATTTGGGAGTCTCCTTGGCTGTGTTTTGGTTCACCGTCTTGCTGAAATGTCCACCCTGGTTTCATCTTCATTATCCTGCTTATGTAGATGGACTGAAGCAGCTAATATTCATTTACACTGAGGAAGGGCAGAGGGTTGCTGAAGAACTACTGAGAGATTTTAGCTGCTGTCTGGGCTTTCACTGCCGTGCTACACCTTACTTTCTTCATGTGTTCAATACATTTTCCCTGTGCCATTTCATTTTATTACACAACTTAATTTGTAGACTAATTAATATTGTTTTCTTTGCATATATGGATTTCTTTGGTTATTAGTTAAATTAAGCAAATGTAAAAAAAAAATATTTAACTTTAGTGCATGAATTCTATATCAATACTTATGATGTTGCACTTAGAAAACAATTTTTGTCAGGAGATTTCACGCACATTTAGGGCAAGGACACACCAAGACAACAGTCGTCTGCTGGATGACTCATAAGGTAAACAACAAACAAAAGTATCCATTTGGAGCTCCTCCACAGGACTCAACACTTGTTAAACACTCCCTCCAACGGACTTGTTCCACACCTGCAACTCTCGGCCCCACCCACACTCATCAATGCCACCAAGCCGACCAATCACAGAGATAGCGATACGCATTGTCATAACGTGTAGTTACATTTTTTTGACTCCGGCGAAGGGTGTGTGACTACACAGAGGCTGCGCCACACCATTAGCGATTGCCTCAAAAGTATAAATCAACCTTTAGGTTTCGTCAGTGCTAGATTTTTGGTGTTGGTGTGATTGTGTCTCAAGTCAAAGTCTGCCATCACAGAGGTTCTATAAGGTTATCAGTTCTAAGACAGTTCTGCAAGGTAATAATACTGAATCACTTTGATAATGGATAGGTAAGGTAAGGTATGGAAAGGTATTTTGGAATGACCAAAAACAACATTTCTGATGTTGTACAATGTGGTCAGTCCGCTAGTTTGTTCATTATTGCTGTACTATTGCGATAGTTCTAACAGAAATTATTTTTTTGTTATCACAAGATCTGTCAAAACAAACAAATGAATTTTGCATGAATTGTTTGATGTGCATGCTGGAATTTTTTTAGTAAATTTGTTTCCATTATAGTTTATGCACATTTTTACTTATTGAATACAAAGTTTATCCTCATACGCATACATCTTTATTTACAATTTTAACATTTATGTGCATCTTGCCTTTTACATTGAAGCTTTTTTTCAGGGTTTTTCACCTTTAATGTAAAGGACAGTGGACAGTGAAGACAGAAAAGCATTGGGAGCACGGGATCGGCAAAGGACCTGAAGCCTGGAACTAAACTCAAGTCGCCGTGAGTTCCACAGTGCCGTGTGTCAACGCACTAAAGCCTGGTTTATACTTCTGCGTCAAGTGATCGGCGTAACCCACGGCGCAAGCCTTGTGCGTAGCGGTGCATTTATACTTCTGCGCGCTGTTTCTGTTTCTCTGCAATACACTTCCGAAACGCTAGCTGGCAGTAGGTGTTTATGTTTCTCTGTGTCGAGTTTCTTCGCTGGTGTTTTGTTTTTTCTGAACGCTTCCTTAATGTTCAAGTGGCTCAAATTCACTCATTCAGAGGCATGAACCATCGGACGTGCAACAACTTTAATCATGAGGTAAACACAAAACAACAGTCTTCATCCGGAGCTCCTTCACGGGACTCCACGCTTGTAAACACTCGCTGCATCGCGCTCGTGCGGCTCTAACCTCCGCCCACACTCGTCAGTGCTACCAAGCCGACCAATCACAGACCTTGCGCTATGCGCACGCGTTACATTTTTTGAGAGGTGCGCGTCAACATCACTGACGGTCACAGCGAAGGCTGTGTGTCCACGGGTAGGCTGCGCCGTAGCATACGCGTGCGCTTGATGCAGAAGTATAAATCAGCCTTTTAATTCTTACAATGTAAAAAAAAAAAAAAAGAAGTCACAACAATAAATGCACCTCAGGCTTATTGTGGATATGTACCCAGATCTACATTTCTATAAACAGCAAAACACATAACCGAAGGTACGTCTGCTCACAGTTTTTGCAAATCCACCAGAGTCCGCTGAGTACATTTTTTGATGATCTCTAATTTCTCTCGCATATCGTGTTCTCACGTAAATCCACAATATACACTTCAATATACCCTTCCCTAAACCCAACCGATGGTGTTTTTTAAAGCAATCTATAAAAAGAGAAGCAGTCGCGTGATTTTACCACGTTTTCAGCCTGTTGTATTTTATTTATATATATTTTGCTTTTGTTTACCTGGTTTCTGAAACTGTTCTTGGTCAGACTTGAATCCTGTTTTTGCAGTCAACTCTGCTCTGCATCCCAAGTGTGCCAACGTATGGGGCGAGCTACTGGACAAACTGGTAACACCGGAAAAGCCGTCCATTTGGAACGGTAGTGCAATAACGGACATAAGCCATCTGCGGCGTCAGACCACCCCATAGCCTTCGTTTTACAGACGAAATGCAGCCACCCTCTGGCTACATAATTCGCGCTCTCCAGAAATGTAGACAGGGGTAAGTATCCACAATAAGACTGTGTCAAATAAATGTTTTAAGTTGAAATGACTTACGTTAACTCGATTCAACTTTTTAAAAAAAAATGAGACAGCCACAATTTGTTTACACTCTGGGGAATCTCATATACTTAAAAAGTTTTATTCCTCCGACAATGTCAGGGTGCTCTTGGAATCTGATAATGGGCTTTAGATTGCAGCAGAGATTTGATTGTATCTCCTTGATAAAGGGGGTGATGGATCTGGAATACAGACTGCAGAGAGTCATGATCAAAGCAGTCATCCTGGCGGGTTAAGACTGTGTCCTTTTATTGATCTTTCCGTGGCGGTGAGTGACGATCATGTGAAGGGAAGCAGACAGTCATAGTTGTCGTGACCTGTTATGGTTTCTGTTGCTGTAGTGCATTAAGTTCTGATGATTAAAAGAAAATCGGAAAATCCACCTCATCGTTCTCTGTGACCCTCGCTGATGAAGAGCACAAAAGGGAAAATGGGGCTGAATTTAAGCTGCATAATCTCCAGATCATGGTTAATAATGCAGTTTTTTGTTGTTTGTTTGTTTTTTTATTTGTTATTGACTGTTTTAAAAAGGATGATGCTGTATGATTACAGATCCATTTCAACAAAATGAATGAGCAACTGGGAATTTTAAGGTATGAGTTAGAATCTGCAATGCAGAAAACACATGGAATCACAGAATCTAGTAATTAATATGGAATTAGCCAAATATAACACAGAACATCATGACATTTGGAAAAGTTTATTGTAAATCACAATGTACTTGATTTCTGTGAATGTTAAACCACAAATGCACGACTGTGAATTCAGTTATCGTTTCATGTATGGTTTTGTTTACTACACATAGGCCTGTTATGATATTGATTTTTGTTTGTACGATATATTGCACCAAAATATATTGAGATAAACTATAATTTTGTTATTTTAAGACCATTTTATGCCACTCATTATAGCATATGATGCGTCATATAGCATCATAATGCAAGTACACTCTTCCAAAGAACACTTCATATTTTATTCTTAAGAATAATTCATTTATAGTCATTTCAATAATTTAATAATTAGGCATACAGGGCGACACGGTGGCGCTGTAGGTAGTGCTGTCGCCTTACAGCAAGAAGGTCGCTGGTTCGAGCCTCGGCTGGGTCAGTTGGCATTTCTGTGGGGAGTTTGCATGTTCTCCCCGCGTTCGCGTGGGTTTCCTCCGGGTGCTCCGGTTTCCCCTACAAGTCCAAAGACGTGCAATACAGGTGAATTGGGAAAGCTAAATTGTCCGTAGTGTATAAGTGTGAATGAGTGTGTATGAGCGTTTCCCAGTAATGGGTTGCAGCTGGAAGGGCATCCGCTGCGTAAAACATGTGCTGTATAAGTTGGCGGTTCATTCCGCTGTGGCGATCCCGGATTAATAAAGGGACTAAGCCGAAAAGAAAATGAATGTATGAATAATTAGGCATTGGAATCAGAATGTGAAAACCCATATCCTGCATAAATAATAATAAATCAACAAAAAGCAAAAACAAAAAAGTATGAGGTAGAAAGTAACAGAGGCTGTGATACCTGCTACCAGATCTGTTCAGCTGTCAGACACCCACATAAAAATATACTATAGTAATTTATACACTGCAAACCCCAAAAAGTTAAGGTAACTCAAACCGTTTGAGGAAACTGATTGCTACAAACCATTTAAGCTCAAAAACTAATCCTACTGAGTACTGTCAACTTTATCTGTTTGAGTAAATGAAGCAATTTGAGCACAGTAAAACCCAATAAATGAAGAGAACTCAAACCAACTGAGTACTGTAAAATAAGTTAAGGTAACTCAAACCGTAAAAAAAAAAAAAACGATTGCTACAAACCATTTGAGTTAAAAAAAACTAATCTATGTGAATACTGTGAACTTACTACATTTAAGTTGAAGTAATGAGGTATTTAATCAACTCATTACCTTCAACACTGAGTTCAAAACTCTTTTCAAATGAGTAGAATTAACTTTTAGTCAATTTTGAGTTAACTACACTCATTTCATTTGATAAAGTTGATTGTTGGGTTTTACACTGTAGTAAATACTACAGTGTTTTTTAACCATACTGACACCTTTAATAGAGATAGAGATGCTGCACAATCAGCTAATATTTTGCTAGAATTGGTTTTTATGTATGGGCGATATACATACACTCTCAGAAATAAAGGTACGCATGCTGTCACTGGGGTGGTACATTTTTAAAAGTTACAATTTTGTACCTTAAAGGTCCATATTATTATCTTAAGGGTACATATTGGTACCTAAAAAGTACAAAAGCACGTTTGAGGTACCAGTACGGACCCTTTAAGTACAAATGTGTATCTTTTGAAAAGGTACCACCCCAGTGGCAGCTTGCGTACCTTTATTTCTGAGAGTGTAGCATCACCAAAAATGATCGAGCATTAACTCGATATATTGATTATTTTTCAAGTAATCAATTCAGTTTTTTTCAGTTCAAGTCTAGCTCAGAAATTTAAAAAAAAATGCTCCGAGATGGACGTGGAGCAGCCATACCTGCCAACACTCCCGTTTTTCCCGGGAGTCTCCCGTAATTCAGACCCGTCTCCCGTATTGTTCTGTCTCCCGTTAAACTCCCGGAATTTCCCCGCCCCCCCCCCGCACCTCAGCATTTTGGTACAGTCCGGGCTGAAACTTGGTGCTTGTGCTCTTTCGGTCGCGCGCTATAGTTCGCGCGCCCCCATCTCCCCAAACCTCTCACCCCTCCCGCTCCTTGCTCTTCAGTTTGCGCCAGTGTTGCCAACTTAGCGACAAATTTTAAAAAAAGCAACTAGCGACAAATCTAGCGACTTTTTTGTGTGTTACTGGCGATTTTTATAGACTGTCGTTTGTCCATTACTGTACCGTCCCTAGTACTCTTCTCAACGAGCTGCGGGTGATGCCCCTCCCCTGCAGCCTGAGAGCAGAGCACCTCTCTGCGTACCGACGGCAAATGATTTAGAACAGGTGGCAGTTTGAAGGTAGGCTATTTCCCTTGTACAGTCAACCCGATCTGCTTCTCCTTTATTTTAACAATTTAATTTGACTGTTTATTCTTGTTCACAATCAGAGATGTTTTAAGTGAGAGTTTCAGAACTTGTCTGAGTTTATTACGTCTGAGCAATTACTGCTAATTCCCTACTCATCTATAATGATATACTGTATTCAAACAGCAATAAATTTAGTTAAATTGACAAGCTTACATACAGCGTAGTGCGAATATAAAATACCCCATTTATTTACCATCGGCTGTTAAACAAACAGACATGGTAGAACGCAATGATGTCAGTAATATGCAAATTACCATATGACGTGGGGGGGGGGGGTCTCCCGGAATTTACGAACCAAATGTTGGCAGGTATGGGAGCAGCGCTGTGAGCAGAGGGAGGAGTGGGCGTGGCCGACAGAGCAGGGGGGAAAAAAATGTGGAGCGAACTGTCAGTTGGCTCACAAAATGAGACACAAACCGTGAGGAGACCCATGATTTATTGTTTACAAATTTAAAATGCAAAGAAATAAACAGTAATTTAATGCCCTGCTACATTTGTCATTTGTAATTTCATATACACACAACCACAATGTGTTCTATCATTATAAAGATAATCGTGTTTATATAAACACTATAAATGAGGAATGCAGACACAGTGGATAGCAAATGCAGCCTCTTGCCCTGTCTATGCCAACCATTAACCCTGCCGGTAATCTGAAAGATTTTGAACATGTGCGAACACAGCAGCATGGATAAAGGCGATGTGTCTCAATGGTAACCTGATGGTAACGAACTCCACTGATAAAAGACAAAGTCCGCCATTCTCCAATTCTCGTACAGCTCTCCCGACAAAAATGCTTGCTGCAAACCAACAGCTTTGCTGTATCGGCCCTGACAGAATCACAGGGGAAAACATGCAATAAGCCCCGTGGCTCATGGAAACGAACACATACGACCTGTGTCTCACCCAGTCACTTTTGGGGCTCCCAGCTTGGCAGGTCTGCCTTGCCTTCAGAAAGCATGTGCTCTCATGAATAATTAAGAAGCAGGGTCTTCTCATAGGATAAGAAAACTCTGCGTCATCAGTCCACTAGCAGATTCGCGCTATACGTCACCGATTTTGATCCTGCCCCAAAGTTATTTTAAACTCGGAAGACTAAATTAACTGACATAAGCTCAAAATTATCAAGTTTTCCCCACAATTAAAGCTGGCAGGTGCTAACATTGTCTTAACTGATGCTCAACACACACTAATCTGTTCAAATGTCATAAAAAGTACTCCAGGGTTTCTTGAACCTTAAATGTTTTCCTGTCATGTAGCCATGACCTTAATAATTCAGTAGAACACCATGTAATGTGTTTAAATTTTGGATGAAATTGAGAAAATGGGCAAGAATACTGAAATGTTGATGTATTTATTCATTCATTTTCCTTTGTCTTAGTCCCTTTATTTATCAGGGGTCGCCACATCGGAATGAACAACCAACTTATCCAGCATATGTTTTACGCAGCGGATGCCCTTCCAGCCACAACCCATAACTGAGAAACACCCATACACTCTTCCATTCACACACACACACTATAGCCAATTTAGCTTATTCAATTCACGTATAGCGCATGTCTTTGGACTGTGGAGGAAACTGGAGCAACAGGAAGAAACCCACATCAACACGGTGAGAACATGCCCACACAGAAATGCCAACTGACCTGGCCGAGACTCGAACCAGCGACTTTCTTGCTGTGAGGTGACAGTGCTAACCACTGAGCCACCATGCCACCCTCTGCTGTATTTATTATGCTTATGCTATTTATGACCTCATGCCAATAAAGAAAATGGGTTAAAACATGTTAATATTTGCATATATAATCAGCTTAAGAAAAATGTCTACATATTTAAGATTAAGTAGTAAAGGGAAGTTATTTTTGCTGTTTTAACAGTCTTCATTTATTCCTATTAGTTAGCTTTTATTTTAGATGGACCCAACCCAGGCTCATTCTGAAAACGTACCCCTATATACATTTCTGGAGAGCGCCAAATACATCCCAGGAGGTACGTTTTTTTTTGCAGTTTTTGTTTTCACGAATCCACCAGAGGCTGCTGTGTACGCTTTTTAAGATCTCAAATTTATCTCGCGAGTGCCATTCGCGCCTGCTGTTCTCGCGTAAATCCACCAGAGGCCTCTGTCGACTGACTGAATGACTAAGCAATTGACTGACCCACCCTCCTCCTTCATAAACTCAACCGATAGTGTTTTCAAAAGCACCAACTGACCAGTCCACCCACTTCCCTAAACCCAACCGACAGTGTTAAAAAAAGCAATCCAGAAAAAGAAAAGCCCTCGCCTGAATTTTTACCATGTTTTCAGATTTTACCACATTCTCACCCTGTTATTTAATTGTTTATTTTATTTTTGGCTTCTATTTTTGTTTTACCTGCTTTCTGGAACTGTTCTTCGCCAGACTCTAACCCTGTCATCGTGGTCAACTCCTCTCTGCGTCTCAAGTCCGCTGACGTACATGGCGAGCTACTGGGCAAACTGGTAACAGCAGGAAAGTCGTCCATACGGAGGTAAGTGGTCAACTGATACACTCAGAAATAAAGGTCCGCGAGCTGTCACTAGGGTGTTACCTTTTCAAAAGGTACAAATTTGTACCTAAAAGGTCTATATTAATACCTCAAGGGTAAATATTAGTACCTAAAACTAATATATACTTTTGAGGTACCAATATGGAGCCATTAAGTACAAATGTGCACCTTTTGGAAAGGTACCACTCCAGTGACAGCTCGGGGACCTTTATTTCTGAGAGTGTAGCATGAAAAGAAACGGCGTCATACCGCCCCGTAGCGTCCGTTTTAAAGATAAAATGCAGCCATACATACTTCTGGCTACATAATCGCAATCTTCAGAAATGTATATAGGGCTACGTTTTCAGAATATGCCTGTGTTGGATGGATCTGTACATTGCACACTTTCTACAGTGTAGTTATAATGCCAATTACGCAATGTGAAACATCAAGCAAAACCAGATCCTGCGTCAGGATGTTTTTTAGCAGTTTATCTTCCAACAGTGCAGCCAAATGAAGAGCACATGCTGATGCAGATGTATTGCTGAATTATATAAAAAGAAGAGACCTACTGCTCTCACAGCCAAACATTATACAAAATTAACTACAGCTTGTGTATTTCAAGGTTCTTTGCTTTTTTTTAACTCTCAAAATGTGACCCTAACCCAAACATATCCTTTCTGGGAGCAACGAATGAGCTCTAGTACCTGGAGAAATGCAAACATTAGCATTGCCATTCATCTCAGTGGTGATCCAGTACATAACTATTATATATTACCCTGAGCAGATGATGTGGTGGTCATGGAGGAGTGGAGAGCGTGAGACTGATTGCTGAAAGACCCCAGTGACAGACGGATTGATCTTGTGAGCCAGCCTGAACACTCGCCCGTGACCTACTCCACGATGGATGTCCAGCGTTCTCCAGCCTCCGGTGCCTAGACTGCAGCCAGTGTTGCCAGACGTACGATAATTATCGTATTTGTACGATAATTTCGACCTCTGTACGATGTACGATCAATAATGAAAAAAATCCTATAATGTACGATAATTTCAGAAATATATGGCATTTAAAATGAGTTTCATTGTAATCTTAAGGCTTCTA
>LR812519.1:61735832-61773332 GCA_903798195.1 Danio kyathit | reverse complement strand
GAGGCTGTGAAATGAAATATATACATTATTTAATTTCCCCGCAGCAGGTAGCACGATTGCCTCACAGCAAGAAGGTCGCTGGTTCGAGCCTCGGCTGGGTCAGTTGGCATTTCTGTGTGCAGTTTGCATGTTCTCCCCGTGTTCGCGTAGGTTTCCAAAGACATCCAAAGGTTTCGCAATCCAAAGACATGCGCTATAGGTGAATTGGGGAAGCTAAATTGTCTGTAGTGTATATGTGTGAATAAAAGGGCATCCGCTGCGTAAAACACATGCTGGATAATTTGGCGGGTCATTCCACTGTGGCGACCCCTGAATAATAAAGGGACTAAGCCGAAAAGAAAATGAATGAATAATGCTTCTGAAGCGGTAAACACCATCATCCCACTTGTCCGCGCATTCCTGTTTGTTTGTTGTTGTTTTTTTATTGTGGCCATTTCACATAGTTCAGTTGCGCAATTCTGATTGGGCAGAACAAAAGTGTGCTCAGTCAATTGGCAAGTAAGACTATCACACACAGACGGCAGTCACGCATTCGTACTGGGCGAGGGAAAATTATATAATATAATAATACATATATATAATAAATAATAATACATATACATATATATATATATATACATATATATATATATATATATATATATATATATATATATATATATATATTTCATATCACAGCCTACAATTAGCTAATGGCAAAGTTTCAAAACGCGATTGCGATTCGATTTCAATTAAATCGCACAGCCCTAACATAAACATTAGGTGTGCAGGTTACATTGTAACCCTGTGTCCTAACAAAACGCTACATGACGAGATTTGCAGTGATGAGCAACTTGGCTGTTTGCACTAGGCATGTGGTGATAACCGGTTTCAAAATTTACCATGGTTTGAAAAAGTCAAGGTTTTGAAAGCGCAAACATTTTCTTTTATACCGTTCCTAAGGTATTTGTAAGGGTTTTTTTGTGTGTTTTTTGTGTTTTTTACGACTATTTCATTAGGTTTTTAGGGCAACAGTATTTACAGCAAAAAGACCTTCCACATCAAAAGCTACTGGTCAGCCCACGATTCAGGAATTGTTTGAAAAACAAGTCATTTATGGCAAGTTTCCACTGAGTGGTACGATACGGTTCGGTACGCTTTTATGGCCGTTTCCACTGTCAAAAGGCATACCGAACCGAACTGTACCACTTTTTCGGCACCCTTTCGAAAGAGTACCAAACACAAGAAAGGGTACCAAAAGGTGGAGCTACACGCGCAGCTGAACGCTGATTGGTTACAAAGATACGTCACGAGCTCGTGGAGCTAGCCAGAATCAAAACGATGGAACCGCCATGTTTTCAATACACAGCCAAGACATTATCGTAATACTTTATGCATATAATAACGAGCCATGGTTGACCCGAGCTCAAACAAACCTTGTCGTCGTCTTGATGAACAGCCACAAAGCCAAGAAGAACAAAGTCTGCCGTGTCCTGTTGTTGTTTTACAAGCTCGTCTAAAAGTGCGAGTGGTTTCACTTTGTCCAGAGAGCTCGCGATTGGGGCTATATTTGAAATAACAAACTTTTTGAGCTCATATTTTTAACGTGCGCATGATCATTGAAGGGCTCTGATATCCGATCCATTCAGATGCGGAAAAACGCGAGAGTGAAGAGCGAAAAAACAAAGGAGAAGCCTGACAAAACAGCAGCAAATGATGCTTCTGCAACCTAAAACATGAACAAACTGCCATGTTTAACTATTATCATCACCTTTTGGACTATTATGTATGACGTGCTGCTGAAGATTACAGACACAGATGAGAAGTTTGCACTGACTGTGGGCTATATTTCGTGTTGTTTTTTTAACCCAGATAAGGACTAAAGGTATGCTGTGTGTAGTTTTCTGTAATTGGTAACATATCGGAGACTGTGAGGGTCTGTATGTGTTCATATATGTTGCATTTATTTATTTTATGTAAATGCAGACGTTACAGTAGGCTATTTCACACTATCATTGATCTGCAGTTATAATCAAATCATGTTCATAGAAAGGTTAGTAATAAACATTTATACACAAGTATTTATGTGTATAAAGCATCTGTGTTGTGAGAAGTGCTTCTCATATGATATATGAACGACCTGTACGGTGTTACTGTGACATTTCCTTGAGTAAACATGACGTCATCTGAAACTTTCTGTCGTACACCACGCCCATCAAAAGGGTACCCTTGGTAGTGGAAACGCAAGCTTGATAAAGGTGACCCGTACCGTGCTGTACCTCTCAATGGAAACGAGCCATAACACCAACATACAAGCATGATGTAGACCTGAACAGTGCAGTGGCCTTACTTATATCCAAAGAAAAAAAAGATATCCAAAGATGCCTTTTCAAGTTGTTATGAAATCTGTAATTTTGAAACTAATGAAGACAGTCAGTGAATCATTTCAATTGTTTTGCTCGACATGTTCAAAATAAATAAGCCAAAATATTTTAAATGTTTCTTAAAATAAAACATTTTGTGTTCAATGGGGGAAAGGGTTGTTGTTTTTATACCCAGACATTCTAAAATAACTCATTTTTGAGCAGTAATCACAATACCGTGAAAACCGTAAAACCATGATATTTTTATCCAAGGTTATCATACCGTCAGAATTTTATACTGGTCCATGCCTGGTCTGCACCAGACAAAACATGACAGAAATTTAAATACAGCCATTCAGAAGTACAGAATAGTGCACTCACTGCACTCCAACAAAATGGTAAGGTTTATAATCTAATTAATACATATTAAACCTCTTTAACATTATTAAATGTACATGCTGAATGACTGATGTGTGTTGGCTTGCACTGAGTCACAGTTCTAAACTACTTCATTTTCAAACGGTTTATTTTATTAAATGAAACTATCTGGGGCTGCACGGTGGCGCAGTGGGTAGCACCATCGCCTCACAGCAAGAAGGTCGCTGGTTCGAGCCTCAGCTGGGTCAGTTGGCGTTACTGTGCGGAGTTTGCATGTTCTCCCAGTGTTCGCGTGGGTTTCCTCCGGGTGATCCGGTTTCCTCCACAAGTCCAAAGACATGTGGTATAGGTGAACTGAGTAAGCTAAATTGTCCGTAGTGTATGTGTGTGAATGAGTGTGTATGGATGAGATGCAGTGATGAGTTGCAGCTGGAAGGGCATCCGCTGCGTAAAACATGTGCTGGATAACTTGGCGGTTCATTTCACTGTTGTGACCCTAGATTAATAAAGGGACTAAGCCAAAAAGAAAATGAATGAATGAATGAAACTATCTGCTGCTGCTTTCAGTAGTATGGCAATAAATATCATGTACAATGGCATTTAAACTCACATTATTAGCATTTAACACTGAATAAAGCACATGAGGTGTTCCTGAGGTGATCATTGTGAGTTTTCTGTTGCTCAGCTGCAAGGAACAGAAGCCGTTTCTAATGTATCAATTCGAGGTGCTGGTTAGAACAAAAACTCCTTTTAATAAGGACAATATTCATTCTATCGTCTATAACTTTTACTTAGAGCAAGACTTAAATCAGCCTTTAGGCTCAATAGTCAGGCACACTCCTGTTGGTGTCGTCTATCTGGCAACCTGCGCTTGCATGCGTTTTAAACAAGGTGTGCAATACCTAGTTCAACCACTGGGTGTCAAACTTACATACTGCACCTTTAAGTTTTTACTGCAAATGTTGCATCCATGACAGGAATTCAAGATTCCTGAAACAGAGGAAGAACTGACTCATAAATAAAGGTGAACGGTCAGTTATGAGCACTGTCAACACCAAAAACCCAGCACTGACCCATTAAACCCTCCAGAGAACCAACAATAAGCACGATTAATGGAGAAAATGGCTATAGCTTATTTCCAGCAGGAGTCTGTGAAGCAGTGTGTGGCCTGGATGAAACGCACACTCATTTTGATGTTACATTCACAACATGTACTCTCAATTTTTTTTTTCAAAACAGATGAAGACAATTGGCTTTGAAGGGAACTTTCTGAGGGACCTTGAGTATATTAGTGAAGATGAAACATTAAAACACCAGAGATTTCCAATGTGCTGCCTTTCAGAGCCACCCACCAAGTTCTGGAAAGCATATTAAAAGTGCCAGTCAATAAGTTGCATCGCTCAGCACTGCAGGATGGAAATGTAGGAGAAGTCTCCACAAGTATGCTTTATTTATGCCTTCTTAAAAAAAAATGAAGAAGAAAAGAGCATTTTATTTGCATGCACAATGTGAAGGAAAGGGAATATTTCTTTTTTATTGTTTTTTTTTCTCCTCCAACTCTGTCCTTAACATAATAAAATGATGCACAGCTATGATTAAAGGTCTTATTTGTTATGAGAAAAATTGTTCTCATGCTTGGCCACAAAAAAGGCAGTGCATACACGCTGATGCTATTTTGTTACAGTAAGCGGCTCTCTGGTTTTCATTTTGCTGTCCGTTTTAATGAGTTTCTGAAGAGCATGTGTGAAAATTTTGTGCATGCTGGTTTCCTCAAACAAGATTTTAGTAGTTACTTCAAACCATAGATTGTTCGGATTTGCCAAAACTAATTTAATTTATTTTCTTTATAGTTCTTTAGGTCTAGGCATGACCAACTGTGCAGTTGTTTTACAACTACCTATTTATTTATTTACATTTTTAAAATGTTTTTTTCTAGATTTGTTTTGCTTTACTCATTTATTACTAATTTAATTGCTAATTTAATTTATTTATGTTATGCAATCCCTCACCCATTTAGTTTTTATTATATGTAATTTAAATTATTTCATGCGTTTTAGTTCGTGCCATTTTTGATAATTTATTCGACTTTATTTTACCCATTTAAATTTATTTATTTATTTAAATTATATACTTTTATGTAAGTTTATTTGTTATTTTATGCAATTTCTAAATGCATTTATATTAATAATTCATATTAATAATTATATTAATTACCCATTCAGTTGTTTTATTGCTCAATTATAATTATTAATTTAATTTCTACATTTCTAGTAATGCAACTTTGATAATTTATTTATTTATATTGAACTTTCTTTTTATACCTTTATGTTTTAATGATGTTTTTAATTATTATTATTATTATTATTATTTCTTTTTTTTTTTTTTTTTTTTATTATTTAATTTTAATTATTATTACGTAATTTTTTATAAAGTTTTATTATTTCATTTTTAATTATTATTATTTCATTTTTATTATTATTATTATTTCATTTTTAATTATTATTATTCAAATTATTAATTTGTATTATTATTATTATTTCATTTTTATACATTTCTATTATTATTATTTCATTTTTAATTATTATTATTATTATTATTTCATTTTTATTAATAATTATTATTTCATTTGTTTAAATTATTATTATTTCATTTTTTTATTATTATTATTATTTCATTTCATTTTTATTACTGTTATTATTATTATTATTCATTCATTCATTTATTTTCTTTTGGCTTAGTCCCTTTATTTATCAGGGGTTGCCACAGCGGAATGAACTGCCACTATTATTATTATTATTATTATTTATTTATTTTATTATTATTTTTTTTTATATTATTATTTATATCATTTTTTAAACATTTTTAATTAAATTTTGTAACATTTTGGAATATCTTTTTATATTATGATAGTAATTAATTTTCAAGACATATCGAGCTTATGGGATTTTCTCAGCACATAGTTTCAATGTGCCCTCCCTTACATAAGCACACACACACACATACACACAGTACTGCCACCTCTCCTCCAGACACTACCTCCGAAATATCCTTAGTGTGCAGTTTATTTTTAAAGCTGTTGTTTCGATTTCCATGGATACTTAACACAGCGAGGCTCCATTAGTTATACAGAAACAAGTGTTTTGCCATATACCCACAGAAAAAAAAGTCTCTCAGGGGAATCACTGCTGTTAATTTCTCATGACAGTGCACAGCTAGCTTTTTCGATAGAAAAGGATCAATTTACATGCCAAAAAAATACATCATTCCTCCCACGGTGGGACCCAATTCTGTGTCTTGGCGGATGGCAATAAACAAATCATTATATTTCCAGAACTGCGGCTGCTGTTGAGCGAGAAGGTGACAAAGCATTAAAGATTCTGGTCAAAGGCAGACAGAGACGGACAGACTTCTAACCAGTCTCCAGACAGCTGGAGGAAAAGACTACAGGTTAAGAGTCAGACAGAAAGAGATTTTAGAGTCAAACTGGAAAACAAAGGTAGTCATGCAGTTAATGAACAATGAAAACACTATGGAAGAGCTGGGCGTTATATCAAGTTTGTATTTTTAATACAGTATATTAATATATTTTGTGTGAAGTAGGGCCACACAATATATCATTTCAGCATCGATATTGCTTTGTGCATGTCTGCAATAGTCACATCGCAGGATATTCAATGTTGAGTCTGAATTATAGTTGACCTGGAGCCACAGAACACATGTGATTTGTAGAGTCACTGCTAAGTTTAACCATAATAGAGTGAACGTTTATCATTTGCATGTGTTTGCTTTCAAGAGAGTTTAAAACATTTGGGCAGAAAAATGATGATGTTTGGTGATGTTACAAAGAATTTTGTACGTTTCCACTGTCACTTCAGGGGCCTGATCGGGCCAGAGTGGGACTTCCTTGTGACCAGCGACCAGCCTTTTTCGGCCTGCCAAATACCTTGGGCCAAGGAGGGCCAGCTGGGGCTTCGGGGCAGAGTGAAAGGAGAGGCGGACTTTGCCCGAGTCTGGTAAAGATGGCGTGCACCCTTTCGCTAATTTTCCGATCACACAGGAGTACATGTGCCAAAAAATAAATAAGGGAAAGAAAAACATATAGCTGGTCAGTTTAACATAGGTTATTCCATAAAACACCTTATAGGCTAGGGGTCTAGGGGGCTTTTTGCTTATGATTGCCCTTATGTTTCCCTTTTAAATGTAAGGCTGTTGCATAAAATAATTAAGTTTTAATTTATAAGTGACATCTCTTTGCTGCGTCCTCTTTAAAGTTTCAATAACGCATAATAATCTTTACACCATATTAAAGACACAGCAGCCAGTAATAGTTGTCAAGAGTTTTTGTCAAGTTTAAAAGGTGGGTTTGTGCATAAAACATGCGCATTTAAATGCATGTGTGTGAGAGACCAGGCGAAAGAGCGCTCGCTTGACAGCTCTGTTGATGCCGTGAGCGGCTGGGTTTCTTTCTTTCTTTCTTTATTTTGGAGATAATACAAAATACGAATACAACAGAAAGACATAAAACTTTGCAAATTACATGTCCACTTTTGTAGGCTCAACACAATAGTGTCATGTCTAGATAAAACAGCCTAAGCTATATTGAAATGATTTAAAGAATTACAAATACCGGATATAATAAAATCATTCATTCATTCATTTTCTTTTAGGCTTAGTCCTTTATTAATCTGGGGTCGCCACAGCGGAATGAACCGCCAACTTATCCAGTATATGTTTTACGCAGCGGATGCCCTTCCAGCCGCAACACATCACTGGGAAATATCCACACACATTCATTCACACACATACTGTACAATTTTAGCATACCCAATTCACCTATAGCACATGTCTTTGGACTTGTGGGGGAAACCGGAGCACTCGGAGGAAATCCACGCCAACACGGGGAGAACATGCAAACTCCACACAGAAATGCCAACTGACCCAGCCGAGGCTCGAACCAGCGACCTTCTTGCTGTGAGGCAAACGTGCTACCCACTGCGACAGCGTCGCCATAATAAAATCACATTAAATAAATAAACCAATATAAAACAAACAAAAGCTATAACAATGTGGGTATGTACAATACATAAATTAAACCGTTTCAAGCTATTTTTTACTTTAATTTTACAAAGGCCTATCTGAAAAAAGATTTTAGATATTTTCTAAAAACAATACACAACGGAGGAGTTTTAAAATATTATTCATTCATTCATTCATTTTCTTGTCGGCTTTGTCCCTTGCGGGGTCGCCACAGCGGAATGAACCGCCAACTTATCCAGCACGATTTTTACGCAGCGGATGCCCTTCCAGCCGCAACCCATCTCTGGGAATTTTTAAAATATTATTTATAAAGTATTTGGATACGATGATATTAATCAAATCGTGCAAACAGAGCATTTTTGGGTGAGTGAAACCATCAGAAACGACCTTGTTTTCTGTCATCCAGTCCTGCACCGCTTTATAAAAGGATTGGGAAAAACTGCAAGTAAAAAAGTGTTTTATGTCCTCAAACAAATGTTTATGTTTTTATATGATGTGGTAAAATTTAAAAATGAAATACATTTATACAAATACAACACAAAATGAAAAAAAAATAGATTTTATACCGAGTTATTACCGGAAAATTTCTATGGTTTTATTTTATGGATGGTGCGCTGGGTCATCCCTCCTTTAATGGCGAGGCCACTCGATGCACAATGCCAACAGTCGGTCGGCGAGTAAACAAATATAATGAATGGAAACACATAGGCCTGTGCGTATAGACATATAATGTAATGCTGTACAGTAACGTGTAATTTGGTTTCAGTTGTCTTCATTTTAATCGTTTCGTGATGATGCGATAGTGTGCTTTATCTGCCTGCCTGATTCCCACTGAACTGGGCGGGTTGTGTGACGTTTGATTCGGGGGACGTTCTGGGGGCAGACGTGAGGGGATGTAAGCTACTAGCATGACAGTGGAAACGCGACATGATTTCATCCTCACTGCTCATGCTCCTGGGCTATTGGCCCGGCCCGATAAAACCCCTGGCTCGCACTAGCCAGACAGTGGAAATGCAGCTACTGAGACCAGCAGGGGGCACTCAACCTATGGTCTGTGTGGGTCCTAACTAGGGATGTTAACAATTACTCGATCATCGATTAATTGTCGATAAGCCTTTAATCGATAGACCTTATCGATGACCGATTAAGCATGGACATTTAAAGGATAAGATATGCTGTGCGCTGTGAGACACTTACTCACGGCTTTACACATTACACAATCAAGTGTGTGCAGTTTACATGACCATGGAGTCACTCTCTTGACACTGCGTATTGGGCGATGCATAAAACCCTAATGCGGGGATCTCGGTTATATCCACAGGTACTGCCGTTAATTTGCGGGTCAGGTAATCAAAAAATAGGTCGCATGATATTTAAGTATGGGTGGGTCACGCGTGGATGAGATCAATCATTGGGGATGCAAACTTTAACTATTTTCTCTAAAATATTAAGGTGTTTTAAGCAATCCTGACAGACAGACTGGCACAAATATGCTTTCATTTTAAAAATCGCCCGTCACGGCCAGACATGCGGTGAACATCTCCGTTCTCACAGGTTTCTGAGTTCTCTCATCATCAATCACTCTCAATCTGGGAACATGTTCAGTGCAGCAAATTTTGTTAAGCCTGTCCTGCCTCATTGTGGTCAAATTGCATGATTTAATGGAGGATGTCGTGTATTGAGGATATAGGCAAAGATATCGCAGAGAGCTGAGACCTATGACGACTTTAAAGATGATATTTAGCTTGTTTCACATTAATGTAGATATATTACATGTTTTGATGACAATATTGAATAAAATGAATAGCATTATTATTTTAATCATTATCATTAATAATAAATAAACTAAAAATAATTTGACAGCTTCAGCTGTTCACATCAACATCACTTGACCGGCACTTCCAGACTTCAGCACCACGCATCTTTATCATTAATTAAAATTGACTTTCCTTCCTAAAGGGAAAAATACAATAATTTTTAAAATTGCAAGGCGATTATAGTCATGTATTCGCAATTTCACAGAAATCAGCATGCGAAAAATTAATTATTTCCATTGCGCTCTCTCACTTTCAGCAGCAGTTGACGAGTGTTGCACGTGAGGGCACTACCATACACAGCCACATCTCATAGGCCCACACGGAATCTGCGCGCGCAGAATTCCGCAGATTTTCAGCAGATTTTCCGCAGATTTTTAGCCCATCATTAATTCTGTTTATTTACTTAAAGTTAACTATTTACAGTTAATCTAATTGGATTTGCATTTTAAACATTAAATACAAGTTAAAAAGATATTAATTTTTATTTAACATATTAAGGTTTTAGTTATGATACTCCCAAAATAATTCCGCAGAAATCCGCAGATTTTTTACCAAAATTCTCCGAAGAAATAGCAAAAAATGTCCGCAGATTCCGTCTGGCCCTGCTCATGGCAATTTAATTTGCAACTTTGTTGCATAAAAATAATAGGCTAAATAACAAAATTTAATTAACAAACAAATTAAATAAAATGATTTGTAAAAATGAAACTACAGAAAAAGAAAATGAAAAGAACTGAAACCAGCTCAAATGTTCTGTTCTGGAATAACAGGCGTTGCGATCGAATTAATTAGATGGAATGATAAACAGACATGCGCATTTCTCAGAAAATAACCTATTTTATTTAATAAAAAATATGCTAGGCCTGGGCTATATTTATTTATATAGGCTATATATTTTAAACTAGCCTATATTACATTACCATTCATTTTTGCTTTAACGAATTATTGAACAGATTATTAATAACTTATCAAAGAACATTTTACTGAGCCCAGTGAAATGTTTTGTATGTAGGCTCGCTAATATTAGAGCCATGGCTGCGGCGCGTCGGCAATAGCCCATGTCTAAAACGAAACTTTTTCTATTATCAGACAAACATTAAACACATATCCCAAAGCGCAACATTGAGTTAGATTTTAGCAAATACAGAGATGACACTGTTGATGACTACTTTTATGATGATGATCAGACCTGAAGCCGCAGTGCGCTCAACTGAAAAATAAGACATGGATAAACGCCTTCACTGCATAGAAACCATGACAACGGCATGGAACCATCAAACCACCCAAAGTCACCATCAAATCTTTTCCTGCGCCGCACTGTTGCATATAGAGTCTTGTTTGAAATAATTTCAGTCTCAGCGCCTATTTAGCTGTGAGAGCGCGGTGATTTGCATTGCTTTTCATTATTTTCTAAGATAAAACTTAATGCAAATGAAGTAGGTTATTAAATAAGTTTTTAAAAAATCAGCCGAAAGTTTAGGCCTATTAAATACGTTTAAAAATGGTTAAATAAATGAGCAAATAAGAAACATAACACTGGCGCACCCCTTATCGTGTCGGCGATCTCACAGGGGGATGATATGGCGATCTGAAAATTTCATATATTGCCCAACACTAGCTGTGAGATAGCATTGGTCTGTCATAGCATATGGTCTGTTCTTCACAGAAGCTTTAACAGAAGCGTGTGCCGCATGTTCACCTCTGACGTATTCAGCCTGTAGCCTAGTTTGGGTTTTTTACATATAATGTTGCATTACTTAAAATGTCTTATTTTTTATTTTTATAAATTATATAGCTATAATATGATAGCTTAGCTTATTTCGTTGTGACGATTAAGCAAGATTCATAATGCATTGCATATTCGGCTCATTCTTTAGTAGCCTCAACACAATAGGCTGGTAGCCTAGATTCCTATGTATTTTATAAACGGATCGTTTATAAGGATGAGCGATTAATTGATCGTTAATTTAAATGATCATCGATCACAGGATTTTGCAGAAACTGACATCCCTAGTCCTAACGCCTCGGTATATTGATGGGGACTCTATACTGTTTAGTTTACTCTCTGTGGTCGTTAAAAATCCCAGGATGTTCTTCGAAAAACAGTAGGGGTTTAACCCCGGCATCCTGGTCAAAATTTGCACACTGGCCCCTGTCCATCATGACTTCCTAACCATCCCCATATCATAATTGGCTTCATCACTCTGTCACCTCTCCACCAATCAGCTGATGTGGTCTGGCGCAATATGGCTGCTGTCGTGTCATCCAGGTGGATGCTGCACACTGGTGGTGGATGAGGAGATTCCCCCCAAAAATGTGTAAAGCGCTTTGAGTGTCCAGAAAAGCGATATATTAATTTCAGGAATTATTAATATTATTATTAAATAAAATTATTTTCACTCGATCTAAGAATCCACTGTGAACTGTTGTGTACTTCATAGTGGTTTAAAGCATTCCAGATCACTAGTTATAATGCTGTCTATGTAGGGAAAGTTAAATCATTTGCAACAGAGCGGTCGAGATTGTGACGTAGCGGCTTGGCACAGACAGAGTTCTCACAATTCACACTCAATATACTGAATTCGCCTTTGTGTGGGCTGAGTGATTGGTAACAGAAGCACAAGTGACCTACACTAAGCTGAATCGGGGTTAACAAAAGAGTCGGGCTCTTTCAGGACTTTTATGTCATGATGAATAGAGCTGACAAGCCAAAACTGAACGCTATACAATTTATGATCTGCTCGGCCACACACTCCACTCATGAAGAAAGAGTATACAGCTGTGTTTTCAGTCAGCGCCAGTCCTTTCTCTGCCATGCTGGAAAACAACCTGCTTCGACGTTTCGTCTCGAATTTTGCCTTTCATACTGGAAATACAACCAAAATGAAAAAACATAGTCTGTGAATTATTTGCTTCTTTTTCAAATATTTTCCAAATGATGTTTAACAGAGCAAGGAATTTTTCACAGTATTTCCTATAATATTTTTTCTTCTGGAGAAAGTCTTATTTGTTTTATTTCGGCTAGAATGAAAGCAGTTCTTATTTTTTAAACCATTTTAAGGTCAAAATTATTAGCCCTCTTAAGCAATATGTGTTTTCATTTGTCTACAGAACAAACCATTGTTATAGAATGACTTGCCTAATTTAACAAACTTGTCTAATTAACCTAGTTAAGCCTTTAAATCACACTTAAAGCTGAATACTTTCTAGTCAAATATTATGTGCTGTCGGCACCAATAGCCAAGTGGTTAAGTGCGCCGACATATAGCACCATGGTGCTCACGGCGACCCGAGTTCAATTCTCGACTTGAGGTTTTTTGCCGACCCTTCCCCTCTCTCTGCTCCCAATACTTTCCTGTCTGCAACCTCTACTGTCCTTTCTAAATAAAGGTGAAAAAAAAAAAAAAATATATATATATATATATATATTATTTACTGTCATCATGGCAAAGATAAAATAAATCAGTTATTAGAAATGAGTTATTAAAACTATTTTGTTTAGAAATGTGTTGAAAAAAATCTTCTTTCCTTTAAACAGAAATTGGGGAAAAATATTCAGGGGGCTAATAATTCAGGAGGGCTAATATTTCTGACTTCAACTGTATATTAGCAAATACAAACTAAATATCTAATGTAAAACCAAACCAATCAGCTCATCTCGAATCTTCAAGCAACAAGCACTTTGAAAAAAATGGTGACAAACCAATGTCAATGTAAATTTTTTTGTTAATAATACAAATTTTAGGCCCTTAACATAACACAACAAAGAGGGGAGAAAAACAAGCGATAAAAAAGTAGGCAAGTATTTATGAATAAAAATGTCTAATATTAAATTTGAAATCACAGTTGTATGTATATATATTTATAGTTGAAGTCAGAATTATTAGCCCCCTTTCGATTTTTTTTCTTTTTTAAATATTTTCCAAATTATGTTTAACAGAGCAAGGAAATTTTCACAGTATGTCTGATAATATTGTTTCTTCTGGAGAAAGTTTTATTTGATTTATTTTCGGCTAGAATAAATTTTTTTTTTTTTTTTTTTTAAACCATTTCTACAGAACAAACCATCATTATAAAATAACTTGTCTAATTAACCTAACCTGCCTAGTTAACCTAATTAACCTAGTTAAGCCTTTAAATGTCACTTTAAGCTGTATAGAAGTGTCTTGAAAAATATCTAGTAAAAGATTATGTACAGTCATCATGGCAAAGATAAAATAAATCAGTTATTAGAAATGACTTATTAAAACTATTATGTTCAGTAATGTGTTGAAAAAAAACCTTCTATTCATTAAACAGAAATCGGGGGGAAAATAAACAGGTGGTCTAATAATTCTGACTTCAACTGTATATGCACATATTTTCTTTTTTATTTGCCCATAATACTTAACAAAACGTCACGTAGAAAAAAATAACTGATGCAAATGTATTTAGAATAATAAGTAATAATATTATTGAAATCTGAATATTTGCATTTATTACCAATTTTTGGCCGCAAACGTCATAAGTCACAGAGAAAAAGCTAAATTCAGAGACTAAGCCGAAGGAAAATTAATGAACGAATGAATGAAGTAATTATTCAAATCTGATACCAATTTTTGGGTGCAAACGTCATAGTAACAAGTTTCACAACATGGAAAAAGGCAAATATTTATTAACAATAATTAATAAAAAAAAAACGTATAAATGAAGAGAAAAAAGACTGGTGAGAAAAAATTATTTATAATATCTAATTAAAAATGCATGATTATATATATATATATATATATATATATATATATATATATATATATATATATATATATATATATATATATATATATATATATAAAAAATACAACAATTTTTAACCCCATAGCCACAGTATCTGTGGAAAAACAAAATGGCGAAAGTTCATAAATAATACTGAATAATACTTAATTAAAATAATATTCAAAATTGTATGTAAATATTTGTACATACTACAACTCATGCTACATACGAAGTCCATTATGCAAAGCAACAAACTATGATGGAAAAAGAGTGCGCGTCAGTAATCCAACCACAGAAAAAGGCTCAGCCATCACACAGGTAAGCTGTATATTTATGTTTCAATGTAATTAATGCTCCACAATTTATACGCAGAAAGCAATATGTGAATGATGTTTGCACATGGATTATAATTTTGACTCGGGGATGGGGGTTGGTAGGGGTTGAAATTGGACAAACTTGGGGGGGGGGGGGGGGGGGTCCTAAAAGTTTGAAAACCCCTGCCATAATGCATTGCAACAAACTTTGTTTGTAGTAACAAAAAAAAAACAATAGCTAAAAAAACTGACAGGTTGATTTCCTATTCATTACAACCCGCTTCAACCCCATTTTGACCTAAATTTGTCTTTCAAATAATAAATACACACATCCCCTCCTCCGAATAGCATCTCAGATAATAATCGAACAAAAACATAAAGCTTGTTTTCCTGCGATGAGCTCATCTCTCTGATACACATCAGTACACCATCACCGCTAAAGCTCACATATGAGCGTCAGCCCTGGCCATTCAAAGGATCTCTCCAACGTTTTATGAATGATGGGATTGTGGAGGGAGGAGGGGGCTGCGGGAGAGGAAAGACCAGGTAAAGTTATCCGGTGGGAGCCGCCCAATTTTGTGTGATCTGCCCATTCATAAAGCGGGGTGTGGGGAGGCGGAGAGGCTGCTCTTTTTAACCGCCAGAGGAAGGATGTCTCCTGCCTTGATGAAACTCTGGCGTCCCTTTTGTTGTTTGTAAAAACAAAACAAAAAGGGCAGCGAGCAAAGAAGGAAAAAAAACAGAGCGGGAGGAAAGAGAAAGGTCTGAGCCAGTCAACGGTAACAATGCAGTCTGCTGGCTTGAAGAGACATGATGTCATCAGGGCACTGCAATCCCCAGTGGGGAGCCAAAAGGGTGGGGTACGTTTATTCCTCCATCCCTCCCTCCATCCATCCCATTTGCCCCTGCTCCTTTCTCTCGCTTGTCTGTTTCCCTTCATCTTTCGCTTTCCTGTGTGTCTGTCTGGGTGTGTGTTTTTGTGACATATCAGAACACAAATGTGTAAAATAGCAAGGATATGATGACACAGGTACTACATGCAGATAATGAATTATGAGGACATTGCTGATGTCCCCATTTCTCAAAAAACGTATGAATCATAAAGAATGAGTTTTTTTCAGAAAGTAAAACTCCACAGGTTCTTGTAAGGAGTAAGGTTAAGTGTAGGGTTGACGTAGGGCAATAGAAAATACAGTTTGGCAGCATAAAAACATAGGAAACCTATGGAATGTCCTCACAATTCACAAACGTGTGTGTTTGTACTGGTTTTGATGCTTTGCAAGGACAGACATTTTTATGACATGGGTTTGACCTATAGTTGTACACTATCGCAGTGGTTTACTTAGGGCTGGGTGATAAAATCGGTATCGATATTTATTGGCTGAACACCATTGTCAATAACAATAAAAAAAGATTTGGTATGTAGTTTCGGTATAAAGCCTAAAGTTTTATTAAAAAGTGGCCGCTGAGCACGCGTCTGGGAAGCAGTGCCAATAAGCTTAGGGTGTAAGTTTGTCATTTCCAATGGAGGCATGCGATCTCCACGATGTGCACATGGTGAATGCCGTGAGCACACTGCGATTCATGTAAGTAGAACTTACGAATCTGCTTCACACTTTGTATGGAATACACACATTTCAGAAATAACGGCAGACTAATTACCTCAGACAAACACAGAGCACCTAAACACTGCAGTGCTTTTTACTTTTCTCCATAAACTTGTATCAGAGCTGCAGCAATGGTTTGTCCATTTGTCATCCTCTGAAAAAACGGTTGATGGTGACCTAGTTACGAGAGACGCCATAGAAAACAGTGAAGGAAACAACTTGTCACTTCAGGTCAGAATAACAAAACATGCAAAAACGAGTGCTCTATAGTAGCAGTGAAGAGATTGTAAATAAAAATGGATGTCGCCAGAGTGGCTTTTTGGTTTCTTTTCTTGTGCATCCCAGCCACTAGCTCCTAAAAGAGTTTTTAGCATAGTGGGTAATGTAGTCATTTAACTTCACGATTTGTAATGTTGCAGTATGTATTTGAATAATGATGGTTAGGATACTTGATACCTCAGATTAGGGTTGCACGGTTTACCGGTACTATGGTAGTATTCTGATACTATGGCTCTAAAATACTGCCGGTGCCACTGTAGTTTGTAAACGGTAGTATCGTCATTAATGGTTTATCTACAATAGGTAATGTTGCATGTGGAAAAGTCACTAAAATGCTCACACGTTTGTGCAACAATAAATCATTTGTATTTCAATAGTCTGTGGAGCCCTTTAAGGTTGCAAAACTATGTAGAATTCCTGCCTTTTATGGTAGCCTATTGCGCGTTTTCTAATGCTTTAGTTTGAACGCACATCTGAATTGGTTCATTTCTGTTCCTGTTCATATGATTTTTTAGCGACCGCGACAATCTCTTTAAAAGAACGACTCACAAAGTGAAATTTTGAATTACTTTGGATTGTTACCTGATAGATAAATAGATGAAAAACCCAAAATAGCAACAGGAAACATTAAAACAATTTCTGACTACTTCATATAGCCTAATTTCATCTGGTAAATTAAATTTAAATTTAATTTAATTTGTATCTTTATTTTAATGCATTTTTGTTGGTCAGTTATCTACAAAATAAACAAAAAGAATGAATAAATTTTAGGTGAAGTGAGGTGCAAATAATGCTTTTTGGCTTTAAGGGAATTATGTTACATTCAAGTAGGCCTATTATAACAAAAAATATAGTATTTAGACATTTTTCTTTGTAATTTGAGTTATGAATTACAGTAATCGCAATACTACTTGGTATCATGATACTTCAGCTGGTATAGTATCCTAAGATTAATTAATGGTATCGCAACAACCCTAGCTCAGATTTGATTATCATAGATTGTTTTGTTTACAGAGTTTGAGGTTTACTGTATGATTATTACTGACACCTTACAGATGTTGCTCTACCTTTACCATTGCACACACTTTGTACATTTTATTTATCAAGTTTAAGAGTCTCTTTAACACTTCTGTTTATTTTATTATAAAGAGATCAGATATTAAGTTTAAATATTTTTTGTTTTTGACTATTAAAACTGTTTTGCCTTAAGAATGTTGGCAATTTAAATTAAAGTGGGTAAATAACAAAAAATCCTAATATTCCTAAATGTATTGTTAAAAAATATTCACTAATTATCAATATTGAATGATATGAAACATGATATCATGATTTAAAAAAAAATTTGCAATATCACCCAGGCCTAGGTTTACTCATAATTCAAATTGTTTAAAATTATGCAAAGTTGAGTTGGGTTTAGGGGTGGGGTCAAATAATAAGTGTTTTTTACTGTATAAAATACATATTGTCTAAGGAGAGTTCTCATAAACCACCAATACCAACGTCCGTGTGTGTGTGTGTGTGTGTGTGTGTTTGTGTGTGTACGTGGGAGCTGTTGAGCACATAATAGGACTCCTCACAGCTCCACTTCCGAAGAGTGGTCATATGAAACGTCTATTTCCAGGTCATTCATTCACAGCGGGTCCCCGATGAGCTGAAGACTGTCAAAGGATCACTCCCATGAGGAGGCCTTGTGCCATGTGAGAGGAAAATATGGCTTAGCGCGCTAATCGTTATTTGTAGATGTTCAAAATAAAGTAGACATATATCATTTGTAAACCTGCAAAGTAAAAGGTTGCATATACTGTAACAAGCGAGCATTTGAGAGCAGTGGGACTGTTGTCATTTAATGGTAGAGATGGTTGCACCAATGTCTGATTTGAAAGTGCTGCACATGTAATATTACAATTATTATTAGTATTAGTCAGAATTATTAGCCCCCTTTTGAATAGTTTTTTCCTTTTTAAATATTTCCCAAATTATGTTTAAGAGAGCAGGGAAATTTTTACAGTATGTCTGATGATGTTTTTTCTTCTGGAGAAAGTCTTATTTGTTTTATTTCGGCTAGAATAAAAGCAGCTTTTAGTTTTTTAAAAAACATTTTAAGGTCAAAATTATTAGCGCCTTTAAGCTATATTTTCTCGATAGTCTACAGAACAAACCATCGTTATACAATAACTTGCCTAATTACCCTAACATGCCTAGTTAACCTAATTAACCTAGTTAAGCATTTAAATGTCACTTTAAGCTGTATAGAAGTGTCTTGAAAAATATCAGGTAAAATATTATTTACTGTCATCATGCCAAAGATAAAATAAATCAATTATTAGAAATGAGTTATTAAAACTATTATGTTTAGAAATGTGTTGAAAAAATCTTCTCTCCGTTAAACAGAAATTGAGGAAAAAAATTAACAGGGGTGCAAATAATTCAGGGGGGCTAATAATTCTGACTTCAACTGTATATATATATATATATATATATATATATATATATATATAATTTGGCATTCTTTCTGAAGTATTTCTTCCAAAAAATGTACAGACCCCAAACTAGTTGTTAATTTCATATTTGTGTATATTATGAACAAAGTACGTGCATAAAATCAAAGGGAACAAAGTATATATTTTGACTTGTGTATACTGTTGCCAGATCTTGCTAGAACAAAAACACTACACTTAATATGATTAAACCCAAATGTTTTATCTTGGAAACAAGCCACAAACCAAAATAGTAAGACCTGCACCTGCTTATTTTATTAACTCCTTAAACTGCATCATGCAGTAAAGCACAAATATGCCTTTCTTATAATAAGAGGACATGGCAACACTTCATGAGTAGCCTTCCAAACATACACATAATAACACAAAAGTCTGTTGACTCTGGTTCAGTTAAAATCAACCACTATAATGAGTGTGTGGTCGCCGCAATGCTACTTCACTCAAAAAAATAGCACAGCTGCAGGAAATGCCAGAACCTTGCTATGGATCTGCACTGTCAATATTAGCAGTATCAAAAGAGAGTCAAATTCCACACAACACGGAATGATCATTAATGGAATTCACTCCCATATTTACTCTAGTATTTGAAACTACAGGGATTTTGTGTCAGCTGTTGGAGTTGAAGTTGTACAAGCACATAGCAAAAATAAAAGCATGAACCTCAAAAACATTTAATAATTAGTTGCTTTTTTTTTTTTTAAGTCTGTTGATAACGGTCTAATTAAAACCTCACACAAGACTTCACTTGTTTTTCCATTACTTGGAAATGCTTTGTGAATAATCCGGCAGGCATTATCCACCCAATTAGCCATGTGTTCTTAAAGGTGGTCAGCACTGGGGTGGTCAGAAATTGATTTGTGAGAGGAACTTGGATGGCGGCAGCGCACTAAACACCTCTGCATGTAATGTATGATCAGGCACAACCCAGTAATATACTGTAGATGTGACTTTTCCATGTAATCGCCGCTGACGAACAAGCCTGCTGACAGCAAAAGAAGTGCCTGCCACCCTTGCAGCCGCCTATTCACTGTCTTTCAGCAATACGGGACTGTGCCAGATGAAGTCATAACCCCTGGCGCTCGCCTAGAAACCAGCTCCGTCAGTGCCACTGCAGGACTCCAAAATCCCTAATGCATAAAACAGCGATTGTGACTCAATTAGGGCTACATGTGCTCAAGTGGCCCCTGGCAACCGGATTTCAACCAGGCCCATAAATAAAACCTAAATATGAGCTTGCATGTCTCCTAACCGGAGCGCAACATGTGGTTCTTCCTTTTAGTTGATTGCAAGCAGAGACAACTGGCTCCGGCTTTGTACCGAATGGTGTCCATGACATTCCACCTCCAATGGACCCTTTTCACATTTCCAGGTTTCTCAGTAGAGGATGTCATCATAGTTAGATAAACCTAGAGCGCAGTGAATGGGAGAGTACAACAAATGATTTTTTTACAATCCTATTTGCTGAAACAATAAAAGGAAAAACTCCATGATGTTGTTATCAAGACTTTTAGAAAAAGGAAAAAATTATTAGTTTGAAACTGATAACAGCAGCCAGAAGAGAGAACAACGCCAAATTTACCGTCCTGCCCCTTTAGACACTGCGTTACAGAAACTAGGGATGTCCAGATCCGATCACATGCTCGGAAATCGGGCCCGATAATGCGGTTTCAGACTTGATCGGTATCGGACGTTACCTCCTGATCAAGACTCGAATATATATATATATATATATATATATATATACACATATATACAGGGCTCGAAATAGAAATTTTATCTATGCGACCTCAAAATATATTTGGGAGCATTTATGCGAGTGCATAAAATTGATGTCGTGTGACCAGTTTTCACAGCAAAATGTTCACCACATGCGCGGAATTAGGAGGCATTCACGCATTAAGCATCTTTGCACCTAAAAACACCAAACGCAGCACTCAGGAATGGTTTAAAATAGGGATGTCAATTTCTACAAAATCCCGTGATCGATGATCATTTAAATTAACGATCAATTAATCGATTAATCGTTAATCCTTATAAACCATATGTTTATAAAATACATACGAATCTAGGCTACTGAAGAATGAGCCGAATATGCAATGCATTATGATTCTTGCTTAATCATCACAACGAAATAAGCTAAGCATTCATTTTATAGATATAAACTATAAAAATAAAAAATAAGACATTTTAAGTAATCAACATTATAGCCTATTTAAAAAACCCAAACTAGGCTACAGGCTGAATGCGTCAAAGGTGAACATGCGGCACACGCTTCTGTTAAAGCTTCAGTGAAGAACAAACCATTTAGCCTATGACAGACCAATGCTGTCTCACGGCTAGTGTTGGGCAATATAAGACATTTTCAGATTGCCATATAGTCCCCCTGTGAGATATATGGGCGCGGCAAGGTTATGTTTCTAATTTGCTTATTTATTTTACCGTTTGTAAACGTATTGAATAGGCCTAAACTTTTGGCTGCTTTTTTAAAACTTATTTAATAATCTACTTCATTTGCATTATGTTTTATCTCTGAAAATAATTCCAACCAATGCAAATCACCGCGCTCTTACAGCTAAAAGACTCTGCAACAGTGCGGCGCGGGTCCGCGGGACAGATTTTGATGGTGATTTCGGGTGGTTCGATGGCTCCATGCCGTTATCAGCGGGACTGCTGCAAAATGCATATAATATAAATGGATGAAAGCAAATGAAATTATATTTATCTTCGCACAGAAGAAACAAGGATGCATGCATTAAAGTCCTTTCAGACGGTAGGCAGACCACCGCCTGCGCGTGACAGTTTCTATGCGGTGCGTTTATCCATGTTTTGTTTTTTCAGTAGAGCGCGCCGCGGCTTCAGGTCTGATCATCATCACAAAAGTAGTCATTAACAGTGTCACCTCTGTATTTGCTAAAATCTAACACAATGTTGCGCTTGGGACATGTATTTAACGTTTGTCTGATAATAGAAACAGTTTCGTTTAGACTATTGCCGATGCGCCGCAGGCATGGCTCTAATATTAGCCTACATACAAAATATTTCACTGAGCTCAGTAAAATGTTCTTTCATAAGTTATTAATAACCTGTTCAATAATTCGTTAAAGCCAAAACGAATGGTAATTTATTATAGACTATAAAAAAAGTATATATATAATTTTTACATATATATAATTTATATAGCCTATATAAATAAATATAGGCCTAACATATTTTTTAATTAAATAAAATAGGCTATTTTCTGAAATATGCGCATGTCTGTTTTTATCATTCCATCGAATTAATTCGATTGCAGCACCTGTTATTCCAGAACAGATCATTTGAGATGGTTTCAGTTCTTTTCACTTTCTTTTTTCTGTAGTTTCATTTTTACAAATAATTTTATTTATTTTCTTTGTTAATTAAATTTAGCCTTTTATTTTTATGCAACAACGTTGCAAATTATTTTGTTATGAGATGTGGCTGTGTATGGTAGAGCCCTCATGTGCAGCGCGCGTCAGCTGCTGCGAGAGAGAGAGAGAGAGAGAGAGAGAGAGGAGAGAGAGAGAGGAGAGAGAGAGAGAGAGAGAGAGAGAGAGAGAGAGAGAGAGAGAGAGAGAGAGCGCAATGGAAATTAATTTTTCACATGCTGATGTGTGTGAAATTGCGAATACATGTCTATAATCGCCTTGCAATTTTAAAAATAATTGTATTTTTCCCTTTAGGAAGAAAGTCTATTTCAATTCATGCTAAAGATGCGTGGTGCTGAAGTCCGAAACTGCCAGCCTAGTGATGTTGATGTGAACAGCTGAAGCTGTCAAATTATTTGTAGTTCGTTTATTATTAATGATGATGATTAAAATAATGCTGTTCATTTTATATAATAATGTAATTAAAACATGTAATGTATCATCCGAAACAAGCTATATCGTCTTTAAAGTCGTCATGCGGGTCTCAGCTCTCCGCGATATATTTGCCCATATCCTCAATACACAATATTCTCCATTAAATTATGTAATTTGACCACAATGAGGCAGGACAGGCTTAACAAAATTCGCAGCACTAAACATGTTCCCAGACTGAGAGTGATTGATGATGAGAAAACTCAGAAACCTGTAAGAACGGAGATGTTCACCGCATGTCTGGCCGTGATGAGCGATTTTTTTAAATGAAAGCATATTTGTGCCAGTCTGTCAAGATTGCTTAAAACACCTTCATATTTTAGAGAAAATAAAGTTTGCATGACCAATGATCTCATCCACGCGTGCGTGACCCACCCATACTTAAATATCATGCGACCTATTTTTTGATTACCTGACCCGCAGATTAACAGCAGCACCTGTAAATATAACCGAGATCCCCGCGGGTTTTATGCAGCCCAATATGCAGTCAAGAGTGTGACTCCATGGTCATGTAAACTGCACACACTTGATTATGTAATGTGTAAAGTCGTGAATAAGTGTCTCGCAGCGCAAAGCATATCTTATCCTTTAAATGTCCATGCTTAATCGGTCATCGATAAGCTCTATCGATTAAAGGCTTATCGACAATTAATCGATGATCGAGTAATCGTTAACATCCCTAGTTTAAAACAGTCGACATGTCAACTTGCTGCAGTAAACAAAGCCCGCAATGCTTGCCCCGCCTTCAAGCTCTTCTTATTGGCCCACTGCGCTAGAACAGAACACGAATGGATTGGTTATTATCAGCTGTCAATTACTCAGTTCCAATGACAAGGAGCTGCTACAGCCGTGAAAATGTAAAGGTCTGGATACGAGAGAATGAAAACAACAGTGGCAGATTTAGTTTCAGAAACCACCTAAAGTTACAAATAATGGCACATCTGATTAGTGATCATGTGCTGAATGTCAATCCAGCATTTACACTTTTCGAAGAGTGGATAAAAGGCTTCCAGTGTTTAAAATCCACTATGAAAATGACTAAAGCATTCACTGTAAAGCTGATGGGACGGAGTTTTTAGGTAACAGTGTTTGCCACTGAATCTACACATTTTAAGCACAAGATGTTCTAATGTTATTTAATCCTTTATTTAATCGTCACAATGCTGTTAGTCGTGCGACTGACACCGCGTTCACCATCACTAAAGAGCATGCAGATGAAACTAATATTATAGTTTAAGGTTATAGGTTATATTCATCTCATTCACGTCAAGCAGTGCGTGCAGTGCCGGTGAGCGAATGCAGATTTTTGTTTATTTGTTAGTTGTGATTAGAGTATTAATATATAAAAGAATCTGTTAATATAAAATGTGTAGTAACAGTGCTCATAATTTTTGTCTGGTGCACCTACATTTTTGAAGTTAGGAGCACCGGTCCTACCAAGAAAAAAGGTTAATTTCAAGCCCTGATATATATATATATATATATATATATATATATATATATATATATATATATATATATATATATATATATATATATATATATATATATATATATATATATATATATATATAAACAGATTTATAGTTAAGCGGTGGTACAGAGTTAGGCCTCTTTCTTGACTTCACACAGAAAGAGCAACCTGTGCAACATGACATCACTTTGTTGCAGAGACGCTATTGGTTAAATGCCGGCAAAGTAGAACACAGAAGCTATTTGTTTTTATATTAGATTATTTTATATTTACTGTTGCACTAAGTCCAAAAGTGAAGAATTTATGTTATTTATTACTTGATTGTTTAAGCTACCTCACAGAAGTGCTGTTTGTTATTAGAGTTGTTGAATATTAAAATAAGGTGAATTAAATAAAAAATAAGAAACATCCTGGATCTGTTTCTTTGCTCTTCTTTAACTTTTTTAATGTATTATAGAAGTATCGGAATGGGTTTCGATATCGGTAGACACTCAAAATCTAATGACTCGGACTCGAGGGCAAAAAAAACCTGATCAAGACATCCCTAACAGAAACACCTCGCATAAGCGGTAGTTAGTTTTTTTGTAATTTGATGCAAAGATGATATACAACTCTTAATCAGAAAAAGTTGGGACAGTACGGAAAATGCAAATAAAAAAAGAAAGCAGTGATTTCCAAATTTACTATGACTTGTATTTCACTGCAGACAATATGAAGACAACATATTTCATGTTTTGTTTGGTCAGTTTCATTTCATTTGTAAATATACATCCTTTCCTGCCATTTAGACCTGCAGCACATTCCAAACAAAGTTAAGACAGGAGCAATTTAGGGCTAGTAATCAGGTAAATTTGGTTAAATAATGATGTGATTTGAAACAGGTGATGTCAACAGGTGGTTATAATTATGATTTGGTACAAAAGCAGCATCCAAGAAAGATCTAGTCCTTCAGGAGCAAAGATAAGCAGAAGTTTGCCAGTTTGCCAAAAAATATTTAAAAACAATGTTCCTCAAAGAAATATATGAAGACATTTGGATATTTCACCTTCAACAGTGCAGGACAAGGGTGCAAGCCTAAGCTAAACAACCATGATCTCCAATCCCTCATCAAGAATCGTCATTCATCTATAAGCGATATCACCACATGGACTCAGGACAACTTTGGCAAACATTTGTCAAGTACCACAATACATAGTTACATCCACAAATGCCAGTTAAAACTGTACCAACTGTACTGTGCCAAAAAGAAGCCATATGTTAACAGTGTCCAGAGGCACCGTTAACTTCTCTGGGTTTGGAGGCATCTGGGATGGACCATTACACAGTGGTACGGTGTACTGTGGTCAGATGAATCAATATTTCAGGTATTTTTTGGGAGAAATGAATGCCGTGTGCTCCGAACCAAAGAAAAAAAGGATCATCCAGACTATTACCAGCAACAAGCCCAAAGGCCAGGGTCTGTCATGGTATGGGGTTGTGTTAGTGGTAACTTGCACTTCTGTGATGGCACCATTGATGCTGAAAAGTACATAGAGAATTTGGAGCACAATATGCTGCCCTCTCTTCCAGAGACACCAATGCGTATTTCAACAAGACAAAACCACATTCTGCACACATTACAAAGTCCTGGCTGCGAACGAAAAGAATACAGGTACCTGACTGGCCTGTCTGCAGTCCCGACCTGTATCCAATAGAGAATGTGTGGTGCATTTTGAAGTGCAAAATGCGACAACAAAGACCCCATACTGTTGCCCACCTTAAGACTTTTTTGCAGGAAGAATGGGACAAAATTACACCTGAAACACTTCATCACTTGGTGTCTTCAGTCCATAAACATTGTGTTGTGAAAAGGAATGGCAACATTACAAAGTGGTAAATGCTTTACTGTTTTTTTGAAATCCAATAACCAAAATTGGAACATGCATTTATTTTGGAAAGAAAAATAAATAAATAAATAAATAAAAATCAGGAAAAACTCATTAAATAATGTTTGCTGAATTGTCTGCAATGAAGTCAAAGTAAATTTAGAAATCACTGCTTTCTTCTTTTTTTGTGTGTTTTCCATACTGTCACAACTTTTTCTGATTTGGAGTTGTACATACTTATAAATCAGTGTTTCCTCTAGGATTTTTTTCCAGCTGTGGCGGCAGGACTGGTAGACACAGATCTACCAACTACCTATGGCGATAATGGCGTTATTTTAATGACAAATGTCATGAAATGTTGACCAGTATTACAAGTCGAGATCACATTCGTGTAATACGAGCATGCGAATCTCTTTGCTTTCGCGCCGATTGCCTATGTTCATGCACAAAACTTCTTGCACGCCCTCAAATAAACTCTGCTGAAGTGCAGATTTTCTTGTGCGCGCTCAAATAAACGCTGCTGAAGTGCGTTTTAGTGCGTTTATGTAACAAGTATGTCTCCAACATTTATTAGATTTGCTAGGAACATTTATAATTGCGTCCATTAGACCTACAGAGTGGCATTAATGCGTCCTGAAGTAAAGTGTAACGGCTATAAACTCCAGCAAGATAGTCATTGTATGCAGAGCCATAGGCTATAAAGTATAATAATGGAAACTGTGTTCATCTTAACTGAAAACTACGTCGTGTTTGCTGGCCTCACGCATCACGCACCTGTCAGTCAGTCTGTCAGTCAGTCAGCATGTCACATTAAAGGGTTAAACAAATAACGCACAGCACTACGATTACAAAAAAGTTTGCGCTGTTATAATTCACTTACCTTTTAATACGTTTTGGTGGTATTATAACCCGCTATTAAAAAAAAAAACAACTGAATGTTTTTGAATGAGAAGCTGTTATGTAGCCGTGGCGGGATGAATTTTGGTGTAGTGCCCCACCATGGAAGAATGAATGTAGCTGAAACCATGTAAATGTACATGCATTTAAAAAAAAATCTAATATTAAAAACTTTCAAGGATTTCACGTGCTGATGACCGTTAAACGCGTCATAGCAGTCTTGTGAAAAGGGTCCATCTTTCTTTATTGTCTCCTGGAAGCGTCAGGAGAATGTTGAGACAACCGATGGATGCACTGATCCACCAAGGGTTTCACCAAGGTCATTGTTTATCTTTCTGTATTTGGACAGGGGGGAAATCATACCCTTTGCCACCCACAAGCACTCAATAAGGCCCTATCCAGTTAAACTGCCAAAGTGAGACATCAAGACAAAGAGGTCTTTTGGAGATGCAGAGTAACACTGGATGTGGACGGGATGAGGCGATTGGAGCTGTCCTCCTGGGAGTAGGAGTGGCAGTGTCGTCGCTCTAATCCGTTGAAGGGTGCACAATACAACAGGATATCACATTGTCTTGTTTGACAAATGGATTCTCTGCGGTGACTGGGGCAACAGCGGCGCTGAGGAAGTTCAACTCAAAAAGCACTACAGGCTCTTAATTACTTCCCTAACATTGTAATCGGATCACTTTCATATAATAGATCATTTAGATCATTACAAACCTGCAAAATTCAATTGTGACATGAAATATAATTTTAGGAATGGCTGAACTGAACACAATGATATAACTGCAAAAAAATGTAAGCAACTTGATTAATAAAAACTATAAAGTCTTTTTTAATGAGACTCTAGTTGCTCGATCTGAAAAACAGTCACATGACCATATTATTTTTATCGATTTGGCTGAATTTATTTCAGCCTGTAAGAGGTCATTTAAAATGTTTCTAATCTGATTGTTAAAAGATGTAAACACTCATTCAGAATGGAAACTGAAAACTGGAAAGTTCCCCATATGTGCAATGATTTAACAATGGTATGATGATAAATGACGCATGGAACATGGCATGCTATTGTTGACCGACATAATGGTCAAAAATAAAAAAGAAATAAATATATGATAATAGGCATGGGATGATAACCGTTTTCAAGGTATACTGCGGTTTGGAAAAGTCAAGGTTTTAAAACCACCATAATGTTTTGCTATACCATTCCTAAAGTATGTATAAGATTTTTTTATTTATTTATTTAATTTTAGGGCAACAGTACAGTATCTCCAGCAGAAAAGATATCCAAAGATGCCATTTTAAATTGTGAAGAAATTAGTGTTTTTGAAACTAATGAAAACAGCAGAAGCCAGTGATTTATTTGAATTATTTAGCCTGACATGTTTACTGCTCCAAAATATTATAAATATTTCTTAAAGTACGATATATTGTGTTCAATGGGGAAAAGTTGCTGTTTTTTTATCCAGACATTTAAAAAGAGCATATTTTACAGCAGTAATCACAATACCGTGAAACCGTGATATTTTTATCCAAGGTTATCATACCTTCAGAATTGCCACTGTCCCATGCCTATACACTCTCAGAAAAAAAAGGTACACGATGGTACAAATAATGTTCCTTAAGGAACAGTTTTGTACCTTTGTAAAAGCTGTACTTAATATGATACAGAAAAGACCTCTTATGATACTGTTCTGTACCTTTTATGGTGCAACTGAAACGAAGGTACACAATTGTTCTCATAAAAAAGGTACTTAAGTGTTTGACAACTCCTTCTTTATTACAATATCTATGAAAATAAATATTACTGAAAGGCAAAGTGATTTTATGAATAATTTCCATATTAAAACATGAATCATCATTTAAAAGCATATGTTTAAAGAAACTCATAAACATTAAGTTATATAATACAAAACAACTGG
Organism: Danio kyathit; assembly: GCA_903798195.1. Taxonomy (NCBI): domain Eukaryota; kingdom Metazoa; phylum Chordata; class Actinopteri; order Cypriniformes; family Danionidae; genus Danio; species Danio kyathit. Next base: position 61,744,272 of record LR812519.1, on the reverse strand, counting down.
TGAAACAAAACTGAAGGTATTGTAGATTAAACATTCAAGGCATTTTTAATAAACATTTGGTAAGCATTTTCTGATAAATACATTTTCATTATTGATATCCGCACCTTTTGGCGTTTGCTTTCCACTACGCATGTGAGCTGGCAAAAGTCCTGCATATGCAAAGTGTTCATGCAGATATTTTAGTATTGTAAAACTAATCAAACATTGTGCATATCTTGTTACAATACTTTTACATAATTCTATTTCTAATTTAAAATTAAATTAAAAGAACATTTAAGTGATTACAAAGGTATTGTGTGAAAATTGGAGAAAAAAGTTTTATATTGTACATGGGACAATGTATTTCTGTAACTTTTTGTGTTGTGTGATGTTTAGCAAAAAAAAAATAGATCTTTTGATTTATGTTAAAGTATTTTTTTATTCTTTATTGTAAATGAAAACTGTGCATTTACACAAAAATAAACTTTTTTAAAAAACATTGTTTAAAATGTATTTGATGTTTTATATTTACTGAAAATAAATTGATGCATTTTGGATAAAGCAAAATGCCTTTAAATAGTTCTTGAAAAAACACATTTGACACTGTTGAGGAACAAAGTGTCTTGTCACTGTAGTGGTACCTTCATGGATCAGATTTGTACCTTTGATGAAGGTACAATATTGTATCTGCAGGTTTTAAAAACCAAAGGTACATTTTGGTTTTCCATGGTACAAAACATGTCCTTATTAAAGATACAAACTGCAATGGTACAAATTTGTTTCTCTGTCTTAAGGTACAATTCTGTTCCATAAAAAGGTACTGCCCCAGTGACAAGGGTTTGTACCTTCTTTGGTAAAAAAATTGTTGCATTTTTTTCTAAGAGTGTATCATACTGACTTTTTCTACTATCTGTAAAGTGGTGCAGGACAATGATATTTCAAACTTCCATGCAAATATGTTTTGTTTCTTTGGGGGATGAGGTATTTTTACTGCTTGATGAATATATGTTGTGTAGTACAAAAGCTTTATGAGCATGCCATCTCCTGAGATTAATATAAGTCTACTTTATAAAACAAAGAAAAGAAGCAGGAGAATGATCCACTGGTTCCAAAACAGTTCTTAATAGGCATCATGGAATTTATTCTGTAATTGGATTTCCATTGCAGTCTATGCGTATATATTTGTATTGGAGGAATAGACTCAATAGAGCGCATATGTTTTTATGGCTATTTTTAGAATGCATGTTTGTGTTTCCAGCATCATTTATGCAACATCTCAATATTTACATTAAAATAGGTGGATGGAAACAGCTATTGTCTTTCTGCAAAGTCAGGCTGTACTGACGTTTGTAAGAAATACAATCATTAAAAAGGCTGCAAGTTAGCACTTGTTTTTTGGACTGTACAGCTAAACAAACATAACACACACACAATGCATAATATTAAAGTGAAATGTGAACCTACAATTACCTACTGTATGAAAATCCCTCTAGACTTATTTCACACACTTTTATGAGCCTGGCAAGTAATCAGATCAAACAGTCTTATTTTAAGCAAGCCAATATGCTGGCAAACTCAATGCCCTAATACAGTGTTTCACTTTTTACCATAGATGTACAGTTGAAGTCAGAATTATTAGCCCCCCTTTGAATTTTTAAAATGATGTTTAACAGAGCAAGGAAATTTACACAGTACTGCATGTCTGATAATATTTTGTCTTCTAGAGAAAGTCTTTATTAAGTTTTATTTCGGCTAGAATAAAAGCCGATATTAATTTTTTAAAAACCATTCTAAGGTCAAAATTATTAGCCTCTTTAAGCTATTTTTTTTCGATAGTCTACAGAACAAACCATCGTTATACAATAACTTGCCTAATTACCCTAACCTGCCTAGTTAACCTAATTAACCTAGTTAAGCCTTTAAATGTCACTTTAAGCTGTATAGAAGTGTCTTGAAAAATATCTAGTCAAATATTATTTACTGTCATCATGAAAAAGATAAAATAAATCAGTTATTAGAAATAGAAAAAAAAAAATCTTCTTTCCGTTAAACAGAAATTGGGGAAACAATAAACAGGGGGGCTAATAATTCTGACTTCAACTGTAAACCTTTAGAGCAGGGGTGCCCAAACTTTTTCTTATGAAGGGCCAAAAACCAAACTTGATTGAGAGCCATGGGCCGAAGTTAGATATACCAAACTGCACTGTAAAAAATTGCAGGGTTCCACACAACTCATTCAGGTTGTCCCAACACAAACTGATTAAGTTAACACATTTAAGTGGATTAAACATAAAACAATTAAGTTGTCCAAATAATATCTCAATAATTGTGTTGTTTAAGCTCATTTACAAAAGTAGGTTGAACAAGCAGCAAAATATTTTTTATAATTTTTTATGTTGCCATGGGTATAATTTATTTCATATTATTAATAAATAAATAAATAGATTTAATCATATTAAATAATGCAAATTTTTTTTTTTTTACATTTTATAATAGGGGTGTGATCCTACACTGGTCTCACGGTTCGGTTCGGTTACGATTATTATGCCATCGATTCGGTTCAATTCGATATCTCGGTGCATCACGGTGCATTGACGATGCTTTCCATACATAATTAGATTTTTTTTCTTTACCACAATGAAAAAATGTTATATTAAAATCTATAAATAAGTTTATATTTATATATTACTTGTAATACAATTTTAATACAATTTTGTCCTTTAATACAAGCAATAAGATATATGAACTGTACCTTTAATGTTTCCTCTTTGTGAATGTTTTAGACAAAACTCCAATACATGCACAGAAGACAGCATGAGCATTCATAACAAATAAACTAATGTAAATATTATCCCGCTTGCTTTTTGAGCACTGGCAAGTTCTTACACCCCTATGATTGGTCATCGTCTTCACCCGCTCAACAGAAAGGGCTGCGATTGGCTTTAGAAACGAAAGCGATGTTCACCCATGAGTGACGTGGGAAAAACAGCCGCGGGTCAGTCTACAGTATATGCGCATAATAAGCGGTTATCAGGTAATCCGTAATAGAATAAATACAATACAATAAACTCGCACCACAGGCACGCTTGTGTCTGGATCTACAAGTATCGCTTTAACAGCCGAGAGGAGAGGAAAATTTAACTCACGAACATGCCAACGGGTCAAATGCCCATAGTGTGTGTGTGTGGGAGAGAGAGGGAGAGAGAGAAAGGCAGAGATGGAGTTTTACAGCATTTCTCCCTAGTAGTGCAATAGCGGCTCGTGCTTTACCATTCCTCAGTGTCAGTGAAAGACTTACCAGCACACTCACACATGTGCACAATTATCTGCTTTTTAAGTAGTAGGAGTGTTTTATTTACTCACTCTCACCTCCTTCCCCATAGTATTCTACCGCGACATCGCGCATAGGGGATAAATGACGTCAGTGCGTAATGATCTATTACTGAAATGATATCGAATTGTCCCCATCTGCATCGCGGTGCACCGAAGAAACGATTAATTTTGACACCCCTATTTTATAATGAACTTATTACAATAAAAACATAATTGCTTTTTTAACACGATGGAGATCAATGCTGAATACACTAGTAATGCTGCACCTGCCTGTTCCAATGTCTTCTGCATTGTATTCCATCCATTAATGACTGTATTTTTTTAATCTGATTAGTTTACAGCATTTAATTGAAACATTTCATTTCAGTTTGCCTTTTTGTAGCTCAACAATAAAAACAACAACCAAAAAACACATACCTCTATTCTAAGAATAGGAATGGTGGGCCAAATTAAAGGTTAGCAAGGGCCAACTTTAGCCTGCAGTCCCTAGTTTGGGCATCTCTGCTTCTAGAGTAACTTTCAGTCTTTGTAGTGTTTGCAGTCTTTCAAAACTACAAAGATGCATCACAGAAATTAGTTCTTCAACGAAACCCTTGACATGAAATATGACTGGAAATAGCCATGTACAGAGTTTAGCAATGACTGGCAGCGGGTTTTATTGGACTTTTGCTACCAGATCTTGCACTCTCACACAGCATGATTTGTGAGATCCTAGTGTACATAAACACCCCTCAACTGTTGCTTCTTCTAGCTTGTTGATCAAGGGCTTTTAACACTGGCGACCCCAAGAAGGAAAGAAAAAGATGGATGCCCACTGCTCAGGACCTCAAATGCTTTGCAAACAAACACCGCCAGTGTTTGTTTGTAGACAGACACACTTGACCCCAACTATGCTGCAGACAAAAACAATCACTTAACAGGTTCTCATCCCAATAATTGTCGTGAAGCATGTAACAGAGCTCCAGCTCATGGTATTTGGTATGTGTGCAAAAATCACCCCTATTTACCCTTCTGAATTCTTTCATTATTATGGTCTACTAAATAAATGAAAACACCAATGTCATCTTCTGACAAGATACAACGATTCCTTATTGGCTAGCTATTGAGTTTACATCAATTGCACATTCAAATTGTGGTGAATTATGGGAGTGAATAGGTGCACTGGGTGTTCAAAGTGGTGAACATCACTTATATATATATCTGTCACCCTAATTGATGCACTATGTAATGCCAGATTCGGACAACACAATATTTTTGCCTGTTATGATAGGACTTCACTTTGTCAGACTAATAATTTTTTAACTACAAAAGCAATTTCTGGGTTTTATTTGTAGTAAAACTGTGGTTAATTTTCAAAATAAAGCCATAGACATGGCTGGCATAAACAAATACACTGCAAACTAAGAATATCACATGAAGTTAAACAAAAAGTTACATGTGTGCTCATTAATTTCATTCAATAGGCTCCAATGTCATTAGATGATGTATTAAAAGTATTCAGTATTTCAAATATTATGAAAAAGCTTTGAGGCTTTGAACCTTCATTAACAACTCGTTATAAAAATGAACCAAGGCTTGTAATTGAGGTAAAGTTGGTTTTATATTCACACATTCTGACTTTAGGGTATACGCAGGAATCCATTCATTCATTTTCTTTTCGGCTTAGTCCCTTTATTAATCCGAGAACCGCCAACTTATCCAGCACATGTTTTACGCAGCGGATGCCCTTCCAGCCGCAACCCATCTCTGGGAAACATCCATACACACTCATTCACACTCATACACTACGGACAATTTAGCTTACCCAATTCACCTGTACCGCATGTCTTTGGACTGTGGGGGAAACCGGAGCACCCGAAGGAAACCCACGCGAAGGCAGGGAGAACATGCAAACTCCACACAGAAATGCCAACTGACCCAGCCGAGGCTCGAACCAGCGACCTTCTTGCTGGGAGGCGACAGCACTACCTACTGTGCCACAGCGTCGCCCTACGCAGGAATCCTAAAGATAATTTCAATACCTTTTTAAGGTACTTTTTAAAGACCTTCTCAGAATATTTTAAGACCTTGTCGCTACTTCAAGTTCTAGTCAGTATCAAACCTTTAACTTATTAAACAATTGTAGTTAAATAAATCAATGGAGCACAACCATGCAACAGAACCCCGAAAAACTCGGAAGAAACAAAGCTCGAAAGAATAAATTACGCGGTTGTTTTCAGCGACAGGCTTCAGCCACTGTTTAAACTCGTCTTTCTTCAACCAGGAGAAACGTATATTTTCCCATTTTGCCGTCTGTTTAGCTCTATGGTTTCGCTACATGTGGAGAGTGTCACATCACCTTCCCGCGTTTGTCGCAAATTACGTGACATCACCCGGACAGAGGAGCTTGGCCGGACGTGCCCTGGCCCGAACCAAACGCGTAGATCGAGCACGCCGTTGTTAATAGGAGGAAGATAAATATATATTTATGCTTTTTGGAGTCAAACACTTTGGACAAAGCTTGAACAAAATTTAAGACCTCGTAAAAACACGATTAAGACTTTTTAATACCTTTTAAGGGCCCTAATTTTCTCATAATTGATTTATTAACTTTTAATACTTTTTAAGACCCCGCGGACACCCTGGACTTTCTTCTTAATAATATAATTTCAGAAAAGTATTCTTTACAAATTCTGAATAGGAAAATCATATTAGCAGCCAATGACTATTAAAGTACATCATTGTTTAAAGTCAATTAAATATTGCTGATATTGTTTTAAAGTCATACTTACAGGCAATTTCAGATCGAATATTATGGGTAAACAATAAGGGGACAGTTACACAGGCCAGTAGCCAGCCTGGTGAAAGGGGTGGTTCTTTTTTGGACCATTTAGCAGTTATTGCCTCATTTTCTACTTAATTATGAGGTGTAAATACTGCATTTTAGTGAGATTTTTAAGCCTTATTTTTTGCTGGATTAGTTTGTCAGATGGTCAGACTTTACCAAAACATTTTCTAAAGATTTAGAATAAAGAAATATGAAAAATAGGGGGAGTTAGGACGATTCTAAGGGCCCATATATTCAGGGGGCCCACAGAGACATTATAAAGGGCCCGCGAACCACCCCGGCTCTTCACTTTCATTCATTTTCTAATTCGCTTGTCAGAGGGCCCGTGGTGGCCAGCGGCGCCCCTGATTGGACTGGCCATCCAGAGCCAGAGATATATACACATATATATATACATATATCTACAATCTGGAGTTTTCCCGGTGTTCAGTATGCAAATTTTTTTTATTATTATGACAATTAAAATTTTACATCACTTTTCTACAATGATGGATATGTGACCGCACGGGCATTGCTGACAAAGAGCATGTGTTTGTGTGCATGAAAATGTATTATACTCCCTCCCTTTTAAATTTGATCTAATCTGTGTCCTGAAACACACCCCCTCTCCCGCTTTCGCATTTCATTCTGGCGGAGGAAGCGATTCATTTGTGAATGAATCTCCGTTATGAACGACTCGTTCACTTAGTTGGCAATAATACAAGTTTCTAGCACTGCAGCATCTTGTTGTCATATTTCATTTACATTGTTTACTTATGTTATTCAATAAAACTAGTATAAGCCTAGTATTTAGTGCAAGTTGGTGCTACTTTGCCTTATGGACAATGCAGTAAGTGACTTTATTATCATCAATAACGATACTTGTTTAGCACAAAAGTTTGTAACATACAAAAACGTAAAAAACGAAATCTTACCTGAAATGTTCTGTCATGGTGCTTTGTTTTCTTTTTTTGCTCGTTACTACACCCGTGTTCACAACGCTAAAGTCCATCATCTTCACACTGACTTTGGTCTTGACTAGTGCGGTTGAATGACTTTTGTCCTGGGAGCACTGTACAAATGTGGTGGCACTATTGACGCATGCTCAGGGTCTGTATGTGATATCCAGTGTATATATCTATGGTCAGTTATAAGGAAAATCCAACACATCCAACATTGCTCAGTCAGAATTTGGCCATTTGAATAATAAAACTAATAATAATAATAATGTGAGCTTCACAATTTTTCTAGAAAAACATTTGAAAATTCATGGATAACAACAAAAGCCTAATAAGTATTTAAAGTAACTTTAATATGGATCGCTTTTGGTGCTTCATAACTTTTTATTGGTCTTTTTTTTTAAAGAATAAAAAACCATCCATTTCAAGTTTTTGTAAATGACGTTCAAACTGCAGCTAAACACAACTCTTGTGTCTTGCGTTTCGGTTCTCAACTCCTTTACATTAACACAAGGATATTCACGACGATAACAACCGAGCAAACAACCCATGAACTGCACAAGCGTTTTGTATGGTTTTCCTGTTATAATGTGTAGTTTAGGTAACTCACAAAGACGACGAGATGAGCTGTGCTTCGCTTGTCATCTGAATGTTTTCACTTCCAGTCACCGTCTCCACCTAAGATGTTCCCGCCAACTGTTCTGCGCATGTCAGGCTCAGCTGTCCATTCATTCACGTAATGCTTTCACGTCAGGCAAAGACGTGATATCTCGCGCCTAGATATAACTGATTTCGTAGTGGCTTTGTTGACGTCGTTATCTTTTATATTAAGGTTACTCAATAAAGGTATAATTCGTGGCTATCTCGAGAACAAATAAGCAATAAACAAGTGAATTATCAATTTGAAACGCTTTATGTGGCAGTCAAGTTCCAGGGGACATTTTGTTTACATGTAATTTTGTTTACCAGTCCCGTAGCCAGCCTGGTGAAAAGGATGGCTCTTTTTTCCTCAAAAACTGGAGCTTTTTTGCAGTTATTCGCATTTTTTTATATTTAATAATGAGATTTAAATACTTTATTCTAGTGACATTTTAAGCACTATTTTAGCTGGATTAGCTTGTCGGGTGGTCATCATAACAACACTTTTTGAGGTACCAAAAACATTTGCTAAATATATAGAATAAAGAAATATGAAAAAAAGACTTATTTTTAAATACAAATTTATTAGAAAAAAAGGAGTTAAAAGTTTTGTTAAGTTTTAAACGAACAAAAACGTAGCCTTTTGTCATTTAATGGGGAAAAAAAACAAACTGGCCAGCCCATTCATCAGTCAGAATTTGGCCTTCTGAGTAAGTAAAAATTA